>JAIGNY010004491.1:85000-102500 GCA_020152595.1 Chiridota heheva
AAGGTACTAGCGACATCTCGCAAAGGTATGTTTATGTTAAATGTGAGCTTCTCATTCTTCAAAGCAGCCTGCGGGCTTACTATATTTCAGGCTGCAAAAATAAATAGAGAGGAAATTAATAAGTCATACCTAACAGCCTAATATCTAGAAGTCAGTGGTGACCGCTTTATAAAATGTTCAAATTTTGTTAGCTGCGTGTGTTCAAGAATTACAATTTCATAGATACTCGTTTGCTTCCCCTAGTATCTGCTGCATAAAATACAAGGATTTACATAAAAACCAAACAACAAATTGTTTAGTGGTTCCGATGCATTATTTCATTGTTGGTGGATGTTCAAGTTTGATACTAACTGGCAGATGTTGCATATCATAAAATATGCTAAAAGACATTTATTCATATGCCACACCTACCATGCATATCAATGAAATATTACCTGTTGACAACATTACAAATATTGATGCAAAACATGCATATGGTTGCACATTAGTTACTGTTTCAAAATTGTACATAAACCCCCACCTAACATGACATCACTACCAGACCAATAGATCACATATACAGAACTTAACTCATCTGTGTACCACATACGACTTGTGTGCAATGTGTTTACAAGTTTGTTGGAGCATTTTCACATTGGGGCTCGCCTAATAGAGATAGAACCTGTGGACATCATAAGCATGTACACGATAACTGACAATATCAACATGCAAGTATGAGGCAGAGACATACGGTTGCTGTAAATTGATCACTTTTTCGAGGTTTATTTTACATTAGGCCTCCCCCCCCCCCTCTCCAAACTTAGTAATGTGCATGACATCACCACCAAATTCAATAGGGCACACACACGGACAATGGGTTATCTGTGTACTACAAATGACCTGTGTCCAATGTACTGTATTGTTCTGGAGTTACTGTGTTTACAATCACTTTTCAGCAAAACCACATTAAGCCCGCCCACTATTTATATCAATGATATTCAACGTTTTATTCAATGAACAGGTTTATACCAGCTAACAAGATTTTATACCATATACCAACCAAAACAGACATGTAATTGTTAAAATATGAGAATTTTAAGATTTTAACATTAGTCCCCGCCTACTCATGCATAATATGCATGATATAACCAACAAAAACATAGGAAACTACCCAGCACGTCTTACGTTTGTTTACGTGAAATACTTCAAATATTGGATATAACTGTGTGAAAATAGTTCCCTCCACCCTATGGCTGATTAAAGAACAAAGCTTTTCATCATTGTATTCAAAATTTATGTCGTTTCAGGTTGCTTGTTCGATTTCGTAATCAACTCTATGTTGTTCTTCATGGAGCACAGCCAACTTTCAGAAAATGTTCAGATTTCTATTAAAAATGTATGTAGCCAAAGCTTTATATAAACTAACTCTTTATGCTGTTAATGATTACACAGATTAAATAAAAGAGTGATTTTACCATCACAGACGTCACTTAGAGTATCAGGCAATTTAGCGGCAAGCAATACGTTGAACTGATCGGCCTCTTCCTCATCCTCATACGGGGAACCAACCCCCGTCACCACATTTGTATTCTTGATGTTTACCCACCTGCAGAAACAAAGAAGTGTATATTAAAGAGACCATTACAAAGTGGTTTAAAGGTAAGGCAGGAGAAAGAAACACTTACCCTAAATATAAATACAGAAAAACAGGCAAGGCAGGAGAAAGAAACACTTACCCTAAATATAAATGCAGAAAAACAGGCAACGCCGGAGAAAGAAACACTTACCCTAAATTTAAATGCAGAAAAACAGGCAAGGCAGGAGAAAGAAACACTTACCCTAAATATAAATACAGAAAAAGGCAAATCAGGAGAAAGAAACACTTACCCTAAATATAAATACAGAAAAACAGGCAAGGCAGGAGAAAGAAACACTTACCCTAAATATAAATACAGAAAAACAGGCAAGGCAGGAGAAAGAAACACTTTCCCTTAATATAAATGCAGAAAAACAGGCAAGGCAGGAGAAAGAAACACTTTCCCTTAATATAAATACAGAAAAACAGGCAAGGCAGGAGAAAGAAACACTTTCCCTTAATATAAATACAGAAAAACAGGCAAGGCAGGAGAAAGAAACACTTACCCTAAATATAAATACAGAAAAACAGGCAAGGCAGGAGAAAGAAACACTTACCCTAAATATAAATGCAGAAAAACAGGCAAGGCAGGAGAAAGAAACACTTACCCTAAATATAAATGCAGAAAAACAGGCTAGGCAGGAGAAAGAAACACTTACCCTAAATATAAATGCAGAAAAACAGGCAAGGCAGGAGAAAAAAACACTTTCCCTAAATATAAATACAGAAAAACAGGCTAGGCAGGAGAAAGAAACACTTTCCCTAAATATAAATACAGAAAAACAGGCTAGGCAGGAGAAAGAAACACTTACCCTAAATATAAATGCAGAAAAACAGGCAAGGCAGGAGAAAGAAACACTTACCCTAAATATAAATGCAGAAAAACAGGCAAGGCAGGAGAAAGAAACACTTACCCTAAATATAAATACAGAAAAACAGGCTAGGCAGGAGAAAGAAACACTTACCCTAAATATAAATACAGAAAAACAGGCAAGGCAGGAGAAAGAAACACTTACCCTAAATATAAATGCAGAAAAACAGGCAAGGCAGGAGAAAGAAACACTTACCCTAAATATAAATACAGAAAAACAGGCAAGGCAGGAGAAAGAAACACTTACCCTTAATATAAACACAGAAAAACAGGCAAGGCAGGAGTAAGAAACACTTACCCTAAATATAAATGCAGAAAAACAGGCAAGGCAGGAGAAAGAAACACTTACCCTAAATATAAATACAGAAAAACAGGCAAGGCAGGAGAAAGAAACACTTACCCTAAATATAAATACAGAAAAACAGGCAAGGCAGGAGAAAGAAACACTTACCCTAAATATAAATACAGAAAAACAGGCAAGGCAGGAGAAAGAAACACTTACCCTAAATATAAATGCAGAAAAACAGGCAACGCCGGAGAAAGAAACACTTACCCTAAATATAAATACAGAAAAACAGGCAAGGCAGGAGAAAGAAACACTTACCCTAAATATAAATGCAGAAAAACAGGCAGAGTAGGAGAAAGAAACACTTACCCTAAATATAAACACAGAAAAACAGGCAACGCCGGAGAAAGAAACACTTACCCTAAATATAAATACAGAAAAACAGGCAAGGCAGGAGAAAGAAACACTTACCTAAATATAAATACAGAAAAACAGGCAAGGCAGGAGAAAGAAACACTTACCCTAAATATAAATACAGAAAAACAGGCAACGCCGGAGAAAGAAACACTTACCCTAAATATAAATACAGAAAAACAGGCAAGGCAGGAGAAAGAAACACTTACCCTAAATATAAATACAGAAAAACAGGCAAGGCAGGAGAAAGAAACACTTACCCTAAATATAAATACAGAAAAACAGGCAACGCCGGAGAAAGAAACACTTACCCTAAATTTAAATACAGAAAAACAGGCAAGGCAGGAGAAAGAAACACTTACCCTAAATATAAATGCAGAAAAACAGGCAACGCCGGAGAAAGAAACACTTACCCTAAATATAAATGCAGAAAAACAGGCAAGGCAGGAGAAAGAAACACTTACCCTAAATATAAATGCAGAAAAACAGGCAAGGCAGGAGAAAGAAACACTTACCCTAAATATAAATACAGAAAAACAGGCAACGCCGGAGAAAGAAACACTTACCCTAAATATAAACACAGAAAAACGGGCAAGGCAGGAGAAAGAAACACTTACCCTAAATATAAATACAGAAAAACAGGCAACGCCGGAGAAAGAAACACTTACCCTAAATATAAATACAGAAAAACAGGCAAGGCAGGAGAAAGAAACACTTACCCTAAATATAAACACAGAAAAAGGCACAGCAGGAGAAAGAAACACTTACCCTAAATATAAATACAGAAAAACAGGCAACGCCGGAGAAAGAAACACTTACCCTAAATATAAATACAGAAAAACAGGCAAGGCAGGAGAAAGAAACACTTACCCTAAATATAAACACAGAAAAAGGCAAAGCAGGAGAAAGAAACACTTACCCTAAATATAAATGCAGAAAAACAGGCAGGGCAGGGAAAGAAACACTTACCCTAAATATAAATGCAGAAAAAGGCAAAGCAGGAGAAAGAAACACTTACCCTAAATATAAATACAGAAAAACAGGCACAGCATGAGAAAGAAACACTTTCCCTTAATATAAAAGAGAAAAACAGGCAAGGCAGGAAAAAAAAAGACGTGCCATCAATATAAAAACAATAACCGGCAAGGCAGGAGAAAGAAACACTTACCCTAAATGTAAATACAGAAAAACAGGCAAGGCAGCAGAAAGAAACACTTACCCTAATCATCAACACTGAAAAACAGGCAAGGCAGGAGAAAAAAACACTTACCTTAATTATCAACACTGAAAAACAGGCAAGGCAGGAGAAAGAAACACTTACTCAAAATATATTTTTTTCAAAGGCAACGCAGGAGAAAGAAACACTTACCCTAAATATAAACACAGAAAAAGAAGCACCGTTGGAGAAAGAAATACTTACCCTAAATATAAATACAGAAAAACAGGCAGAGTAGGAGAAAGAAAGACTTACCATAAATATAAATACAGATAAACAGGAAAGGCGGGAGAAAGAAACACTTACCCTAAATATAAACACGAAAAAAAGGCTAGGCAGGAGAAAGAAGCACTAATCCTAAAAATAAAAACAGAAAAACAGGCAAGGCAGGAGAAAGAAACACTTACCCAAAATATAAACACAGAAAAACAGGCAGAGCAGGAGAAAGAAACACTTACCCTTAATATAAATGCAGAAAAACAGGCAAGGCAGGAGAAAGAAAGCCTTACCCTTAATATAAACACAGAAAAACAGGCAAGGCGGGAGAAAGTAACACTTACCCTAAATATAAATATAGAAAAACAGGCACAGCAGGAGAAAGAAAGACTTACCCTAAATATAAATACAGAAAAAAAGGCAAGGCAGGAGAAAGAAAGAAGAAAAACACAAAACCATACAGTACAATCTTGTTAATAGAGGTTTCCGCTACACGAAAAATAGTGACGATGTTATTGATGTTTATTATTTCCGGATTTAAAAATTATTGGGATAAATTAAATGTTTCTTATATTCCAACTCCTGTTTGGAACAATGGTGTCTCCATGTTACATACTAAAAGTTGTTTTTGTTATCAGATTTTCAATCAAAATTGTAATTTTACTGCTTCAATTTCTTTGCAAAATTTAGGATTTTATTTCTGCAATTTGACTCCTGACAAACCAAGGTAAAATGTATTATCCAAAAACTTGTATCGTTATTTGTAGAAAATATATTCAATTGCCTATAATGAGTAGCCAGTCACATTTCTGGACGTGAAGCTGACTGAAGTAAACACCTCAACAAATACCCCTCATTATGTAAAATAGAGTGATATGCAGTAAGCTGTACCTTGCATTGGTGCTTGCAGTTGGACAGCAGCTGGTAATGTTGTTCGAGCATTGCTTATTTATGGCCTTCACTACTTCGGATTTTATTTTAGAAGCCATACTCTCTGTCCACTGCAAAGAAAGCAAAATGTAAATAGGAGCTAATTCTAACATATATAAAAGAAGCCTAACTTGCACATCTAAAACTAGCAAATATATTTTTAAACGATTCTTGAGAATGAGGTTTTGAGAACCCAACAACTTTCCAGAAGGGGCAAACTCCACTGGTAAATTAATTTCCATCACTGATGTTGCTGGTAATCTGCTAATTTCGCAATTTTGTTCCATCGGGGGAAATTTCGGTCACTTTCTTAGAATCTACCGGTAAATTTAGGGAAATTTCGTAATTTGTTGGGCAATTTTCTTCAATTTTTTTGAAAATTCTTTCATTTTGGGGTCATTTTCCTCAATTATTGGGAATTTTATTTCATTTTTGGGACATATCCTTCATTTTTAGACAATTTGTGTGAATTTGTATGAAAAAGTTGTCGATTTTTGGGAAATCTGCAGCCAAATTTAAACAAAATTTGAAATAATTTTACGAAATTAATTTTACCTTCATGTTTGGGAAAGTTTGTTCAATTTGGGGCACTATTCTTAAAATTTTGGTGAACTTTTTGTTAATTTAAGGGAAATTTGTTACTTTTTAAGAATTTTCGAAAAATTTCATTCATTTGTAGGCAATTTTCTTGTATTTTGAGGATTTTTTTTTCAATTTAAGGAAATTTCTTGACAAATTTGACGAAACGTTTCCTTCAATTTTACCAATTGTTTCAATATTATGTGAATAATTTCCCAATTTGACCTCGCAACCGGGAAAACTAGAATTGAGAAAAGTGAAATCCTCTCAGGTTTTATTATTATGTGTTATCTAGGACTAGCAAAAAAGTGAGGGGCTAAAGCTCCCCCCTTTTCTCTCCGCCGTCCCTGAATATGTTGCTACCTCACAGGAACGGATCATTATTACATCGTTTTATCTCATGTTATATCGTATACCACCGTACAGCTGAGAAGGAGAAAGTTATATTAAGCTGTACCTCTATATATTGTAACCCTACATTTACAACCATGATCAGTTGACTCAGTGCAATTTCTACTATTTCCGTGTACTATGTTTAATAGATGGTCCATGAGCCGATATCTCAACTTTATCTTTACGGAAAAATGTCAGAGTAAAAGACACACCACTACTCTGTCATTTCTTTTGAATAAAAACTATCGTCAGGTTAGTAGACAATTTAAAATTCCAAACAGTCCAATGCACTCACCGAGTCCAAGTTTCCTTTGAAAGTAAGAATAACCCCATTAGTAGTCTCTTCCGTTTTGACTTGAAAAGGAAGCAAAAAATGGCATTATTACTATTAAATATGCACATATGTATCTAAACAGGCTGACAGGGAAGCCATGATTCGTCCCGCTTCATGTAAACTACAAAACATGGAAAGCGAGCTGAATAATCAATGACCTTTTGCAATAATAACAAGAACAATTTTGACACTGCACAAACAGACAAGGGTTTCGAGGGCCTCTCTACTTATACAAGTAATGTGGCATGGTATAACAGAATGAGATATTACTGTGAAAGTTTCCCAATGAAAGTTGCCCAACATCTCTTAACAAGATTACGGGCTTCGAAGGGTTAGTCACCCCATAAAAAGCCCAAATTAACACCACCACCACCACACAAAAAATCAAAGACACCCAAAGTTAGTAAAGAAGTTATCAATATTGACCTTGAAATTGTGAACAGAATTGGAGCTAACTACCCACTCAGGCAAACCATTCCACCCATTACCAACGTTTTGCGAAAAGCTAAAACGGCGAATATCGATCCGTGAGAACTCTTTGGTCAATTTCAAACTGCTACCACGTGTCACATGAGGATTAGCTGAAACATGCAAAAAATAAGAGGAAGTCAAAGCATCACTACCAGATCGGAACTTAAAAAGCTGAAACATATCGCCACGTACTCTTCTCAACTTAAGCGTGGTCAAACCAAGAATTCGCAACCTAGATTCACAAGAGAAATTCCTTACTTCGGGAATAAGTCTAGTGGCTCTTCGCTGAACCTTCTCCAAAATGAACTTACTCTTTTCATAAAAGGGATTCCAAGCCTAAATAGCTACAACCTCTCTACCAAGAAAACAAAAGTATCTTCTAATTAAACCAAGCATCCTATTTGCCCTTGCAGCTGCTAAAACACACTGTTTAAAAGGCTTCAGATTGCTAGTAATGACAACACCTAGATTTCTTTCTTGATCAACACAACCAAGATTTGAACCATTCATGCAGTGATCAAAAGCCAAACCGTCCGGACCAAACTGAATAGCTTTGCATTTATCAACAATGAATGACATCTGCCATGTGTGGGTCCAAGAAACTAACTTATCTAGATTAGTTTGCAAAAGTGAAGAATCTCTAGCATCATCAACAATCCTGTACAGCTTAGTGTAATCAACAAATTTACAAATCCTGGAGCCAAGGGAAACATCAATATCATTATCAAAAATTAAGAAAAAGCGGACCCAATACAGAACCCTGAGGAACACCACTTGTAACCTTCTTTAATGGAGATACTTCACCATTAACAACAACCCTTTTGCGACCTGTTAACTAACCAAAAATCCAACTGGCACACTTTCCCTCCACACCAAGTGCTCTTGTTTTCATCATGAGCCTGCCTAATGGAACCTTATCAAATGTTTTTTGGAAATCTGAATACATAACATCCACATTATGACCAGAATCAACTTGTTTAGTAACATCATCAAGAAACTCCAATAAATTAGAAACACAAGACCTCTTAGGTAAGAACCCATGCTGGGACAAATTCAACAAATCATTGACCAGGAAATGATCTAGTACAACATCCTTAACAATGGACTCCATGACCTTGCACACAACACTAGTAAGACTCACTGGCCTATAGTTACAAGGCAAACTGTGGTCACCTTTTTTTAAAGAGGAGTAACATTAGCAATTCTCCAATCACTTGGAACAACACCAACATCAAAGCACTTTGAAAAGATAATACTCAGGGGAACAGAAAGAACATCACAACACTCATGTAAACAGCAGGATGTATACCATCTGGACCGGGTGCTTTATTTGAATTCAAACCCTTCAACTTTTTAGACACAACATCAATTGAAAAAACAACATTCTTAATGGATACTGGAGAGTGCACACTAAGATAATCCACAACATCATCAGTAGGGGACTCCTTAGTAAAAATAGACACAAAGTACAGTAGTCATTTAAAACCTTAGCCATATTCTTACCACTATTGGTAGTAACACCAACATTACCCTGAAGGAGACCAACAACCCCTTTGGATTTTTGCTTCGAGCAAACATACGAATAAAACAACTTAGGAAAGTGTTGATTATATTACACAGCTACTGTCAGAATTTTGTGATAAAGTATATGTAAGCTCAGTGACTACCTCTGAACAGAGGTAAAGAATAACAAAATCAAGATAATATGTAATATCAGATTCAGTCATACATAAAATTGTGAGTTCCAAATTGAGATGGGCAGCAAAACAATGAAATATCACAGAGATTAATACTAATAATAATGTGGGCGACGATGACGATGATAATGATGACGTTTCTACTAAGCGCATTGCATGTCCGCAAAGGGCATTACACCTTAATGCTGTTTACAATCAACAAACAAACAAAAATGCATGAAGATAAGAAACAATAGAAACAGTCGAACAAAATAAATGCGTCTTAAGTAAAGATTCTATTAACCGAGCTTGACGAATATGGAAGATATAAGTTGCTCCAGAGCAAGGGAAAATGGCCCGATTTGCGTAAGATAACAGCAAAATTAGCTACACTAATATAAGCCACCATGACAATGACGTTACCCACGTTGAATGTTTTATACATTTTTTTCATTTCCATGTGATGTTCGAAATTATTCATTTAAATGTAAAACTTGTCTTTTTAAGATAAAAGAAGAAAATGGAGTTCACCGGGAATCGAACCAGAATTAAAGAACTTTCCCAAATTAAATTATGAATTTCCTGGCCATGAGGGAGAAATCCCACGTGGTTCCAATGCTAACTTTGGAATAGAAGCAATTTTTTGCATCATATATCTTTAAATGTTGTGTTCTTACACGTTTATTTTATTTATCATAATGGAACATGTAATTTGTGTATATTTTGTTTTATTCTTTTAAGTGTTAAGATTTTTGCCTTACGTTATAAGCTACAATCACAACAACCAATGAAAAATTGTATTTGGCTCCGCCTGACATGAATAATGATAAAGTCAACAACTCAACATTCTATGGGATCCTGTATCATCCTTGCTTAAATCTGACATGGGTTTGTGGAGATATGAGCATAAACATAATTTCACAGTTTTATTCGAAGATTTTTAACAACGAAGAATATTCGTAGAAGATTATCGGTATTTCTCACTATTTCGTACATTTTATGCTTTTTGGCTTTGCAGAAAACATATAAACAATATTAAGAATCCTTTATTAATGTTCACGATAATACAAACATAATACTCGCTATTGGTGAAACTGCCATAAAAAATTAATTTCTTAATCATTAATGAACTATCTAATTTGTTGGTAATTAATAGCGTTAAAGTCAGCGACACTGCAAAAACACAGACTGGGAGACTTTTCTCCTTATAATAATTTATGTACTCTTTCTACAAAATCGCTTCTGAATGGGATTATGGAACTATCGCTTTTAGACAATAGCGTTTATATCAACAACAATTAAGACTACATTAAGAGGATATTGGAGAAAAGAAGGTTTACAAACAATTCAATACTAAAATAATTGGCCGTTCTAACCTATCAAAGAAACAGAACAAAATAATCTCTAATAACCATCCTTGTCAATAACATTTCTAAAAAATGTTTTTTTCGAAAACAGTTCAGCATACAAAAGACAATATGTCATAGACCAAGTACGTCGCCCTTGCATGGACAATAGAGCAAATTTCAGCCTCCGGACCAAGTAACCTTAAATGTTGGAATCTTGGAAAGATTGCAAACATTTCAGAAATTGATTTCGCCAAAAGGTTTCTTTTGAGCATGATGTATTGCAAGCGGCTTACCTTAATCTTGGCCATTAATAATAATTCATTTTGGTGATTATCATTATATTTGTCACTTCTGTGTAAGCAGAAACAGCGACATAGTGTGAATTGTTTTAAATCGTTACAATTAACTAGCATTTTCAATAATATCAGCAACAACTTCAATTTACCCATTTTATTCAACTCATTAAAACCAAGCTGCATAATCAATCATTTGATCTCAGATATACATTTGAGACTACTATGCCCAGCGCTATTCCAATAATTTATTTTAACATAACATATCATACCGAGTTTGATCCCCGGCAGGTATCAACCAGCGCTTCAGAAGTGGTCAATGAAATGGCCGTGAGCTTCATGGTGTTAATACTTCAAAGGATTTCGAAGCGTTATAACTCAAACAATGATTTTGCACACTTGCATTGAACGAGTTCTGAATTACTACAAATACTACAAGTCACTGAATACCAACGAATCTCGAAATGAATGTGGCGGCATATCTGTTTAATAGTGGATAGGTGTTAATAATAGTGCTTTCAAATGAAAACAAAACAAGAATTTCACAGTTAGTCCCGCCTTCTCATAAATATTTATGACATCAGCACCAAATACAATAGGGATCATCTGCAGAGCACAACACATCCATATACCAAGTGTCGTGTTTAAAAGCTTTTGTCACACACATACATACATGCATACATACACGCACACCCAAACACACACACATACCTACGTACCTATCTACCTACCGACATACATACAAACTGTACATACATATATACCTACATACATACACAAAATGATTTTACCTTTAGCCCCGCCTACTAATTAATATTCATGACATCAGCGCCGAAAACAATAGGATCATCTAAAGACCACAACACACCCATGTACCAAATCCACCTCACTGATCTTGAGTTACTGTTCATGGTTACAAGCTCATTAACAGAATTTTACATTTAGCCGCACCTGCTAATTTACATTCATGACACCAGCGCCAAAATCAATAGCGCTGATCTACAACTAGCAGCACATCCATATACCAAGTATGACATAAATCCAACGCACGGTTCTTGAAATATCGTATTTACAAGCTTGTTAACAGAATTTTACATTTAGCCTCGCCAACTAATCAATATTCATGACACCAGCACCAAAAACAATATGAATCATCTACCGACCACAAGACATCCATATACCACGTATGGCATAGATCCACTACACGGGTCTTGATATATCATGTTACAAGCTTGTTAACAGAATTTTACATTACATACATATACACACACATACATACATACAAACATACATACACATACATGCATGCATACATACATACACACATACATTTATTTACCAGACTGCTGCAATTTTTCCGCTCGTAAACGGTAAATTTGAGGGGATTTCCTCCCTTATACGTGACCCTTCCGTACGTCCGGTCCCTGGTCTTAATTGTTGATTTTGGAACCTAGATTGTAAATTTTGTTCAAAAATTGAGGGTTTCTGGTCTACACTCTAAAAAATGTCTGGTAAAATTTTGCCAGAAATGGGTAAAATTTTCACTAGGTGCAGTGCTTATAAACAACCCACTCTTTCCTAATTGTTTTCACCAAGAAATCCTGGCGAAATAGTAATCAACATACTTCCTGGTGAAAACGACCAAGGAAGATTTATTGAAATTCCTGGTGAAATTTTACCTGTAAAATTTGACTACATTCCACCTGCTTACTCATAGATTTTGAAGATATATAATCACCAACCATGCCAATAGCAATGCACTAACACAAAAACACCAAGTCCAATAAAAACATATATATATATATTTAAAAAAAAACCCGTGCCCAGTCGGATGTGATTAGGCCTAAGCCTAGGTCATATAGTGTTCATCTGACTGTAGTGTAACAGTGTAAGTAAGCCTAGTGTTATAAGCTAACGTTAGGCATTACATTCAGTTACATACAGTACTAGACCTAATGACATGCGGCCTACTTACTCATGGAATTTGAAGAAAAATAGATACCTACCATGCCAATAGCAATGTACTAAAAACGCTTTAAAAAAACGTAACGCCAACGGAAAAACGTTTTCTATTTTTGCATTTATCTGACACAAATTAATCCATTCTGCCGACAGGCCGACTATACACGCGAATGTTACGCTGAACTTCGGATGCAACCTCTCTAAACATTGAGCGCGTTTATCGTACTTAACAGCAGCATGTTTCAAAGCAACTAATTAATGTTCATGACATCACCACCAAATACAATAGGATCATCTACAGACCACAACACATCCATATACCACGTATGCCATAAATCCACCACACGGTTCTTGAGATATCGTGTTTGCTAGCTTGTTAACATAATTTTACATTTAGCCCCGTCTACTCATTAATATTCATAACATCAGCACCAGAAACAATAGGGATCATCTACCGACCACAACACATCCAGAGGATTAACCATAGAACGGGGGTAAATGCAAGCATCCAAAGTTAGTATTAACCCCCGTTCTACTGTTCTATGGTTAATCAACTGGATTAATAATAGAAAAGTATAGTTTAACTTTGTTCATATAAACCAATAACAATTATTATGCAACATACCTTTTTAAGGAGAAAAACTAGCACATACAATAATTTAAATGTTTAAAATTACACAGTCCCACTTTAAATATAAATTTTTCCCCCCGTCCATATGATATATCTATGCGTTTGGTACAGGATAATGCATAAAAGCTGCACACAGATTGAGCGATGCACGAGGGCGGAACGCATAGGGCGCGTACTGAACGCATAGCACGTTATTCATTTACCCTGTTCATATATATAACAGATAATATAATAACCATTGAAGAAGAAAAAATCAGCAAAAACTTATGAAACACAAAATCTTTTAAACATTTTTATAATCATTTTCAAGATTCTCATAATATCATTGATTCAGCTTCAATATGTAGTATTTATCCGCAAAGTAACAAACTAAAGATACGCATAGCATAGCAATACATAAGCTAACAAAAAAAATCATTGATTAGTCTTAGAAATTGTTAATATTCGCATAAGATCAAAGAAAAAAGTACCAACGTATAAGCCTACAATCCCCGCCCAAAAAAATGAAACATAAGTCAATTTACGATTTACGCTTCAGAAAAAATATAATTAATCAAATTTCACCGGAGCTATGACTCAACAGAGATCAACAAAGTTACTGAACTTGTAATATGTAAGAACATAAAACAGTTAAAAAACAATTATACTTTATTTTCAAAAACAAAATTACATGTGGTGAAGTATAATGAAGACGATTGAAATGTACACCATATAGGAAAAAACACAAATTACTCTCTTTTATACCGATTTAGTCAGATCGATTAACAGTCCGTTCCATGCTCCCGATCGGCAGATCTCCTGATTGAGAGATCGAGGCATGCGCAGTGACCATAATTTAAACTTCAAAATTTCAGCCGTTGTATTTTTGTTGTTCCTTTTCAAATTCTGTTATTCTTAAGTTGTATATTCTGAAAATGATACTGAAATTGATATTTATAGAACTTTTTTTTGTATAATTTGAGCTTTTGCTGGTAACCAAAGTTTTAAGATTCACTATTCAGGAACTACTGAATTGAATTTTTAAAGATTAAAATTTCCTGGTAAAAGTCAAATTTCAGCTGGTAAAAATGGATAAAATAATTTTATCGTTTTGTTACACCAATAAAATTTGAATATTTCGCATGTAATTTTCCCATCTTTGGCTTAAACCTATTTAACAGTTATGTATTTCAGTAAACGATTTGAATTTGAAAAGATGCATTGTGGGTTATGATGATAATGAATTTCACGATTGGAAGATCTCTGATCGGGAGCGTGCACTGGAGTGATTGAGGAAACACCTTTTTTGCTATTGTCTTGGGAACACGTGTACTTTGATTTTCAAAGCAGTTTTCCTACGATGAACTGGTATAAGTGTAGGAATGATAAGCAAATGCGCGCAAGTTTCCCAAATGATAACCAAAACACTGCTCCTATTGAAAGAACATATTGGTTACGTATCTAAAAAAAAAAAAAGTTTAACACAAAATGTACTAGGAAAAGGCCCTAAAACTCAAAATGTTCTAAAATGGTCAATTTATAAGCACTTTTGACTATACGGTTTGCTATTTTCATTGTTTATGGTATTAAATTTCTTTTAATTAAGCTATATCTGTTCATAGGTCTTTAAAAAGCCATTAGATTCACACAGTATAGTACAATCAATATGATCTCCTCACTTACTGAATCTTCGTTGTATATTTGTATTGTTAATAAGACTGACTTTGTCTGTATGTTCTGTATGTTCTGTTGTCTGTATGTTTGGTCAAATCAAATAACGATAATAATTCAAGAAAAAAAAATCAATAAATTTTAATGAAACGTTCATCATGAGTTACTTACATTGACATTTCTTCCCATGGTATGTTTCACCGCAGTCACAGTTGCAGTCTTCAACCATTACTTCACGATTGTTTTTACATACCACTCCCTGACACACCGGCTCGAGGTCGCATTTTATGCTTGTATCAGGAGCATCTACAAATAAGTAAAGGTTCATGTTTATCTTGGAGTTCATTTAACCAATCAACCAACGAGATGCTCTCGAGTACAGACCTCAGACACAATGCACGATGAATGGATTGCCAGTATGTGTGATTAACTGGGACAAACTGGAATGAAAAGGACCACGTCATGCTATGAACAAAAGGAAATCTTCTGATTATCAAATTGGTAAACGGTGTCAGCAGGTCAGCTGACGTACTAAAGCTGCAGCCGCCGTGATTTTGTACTCGGTGGTACTTTTTTGAACAGAAAATGCACTCCGGCTCAACATTGGTTGGCCCATACGGCACAAGTGGATTTTCACAATCTCTTTGAATGGGGAAGAATAAGGTCTTTTAATTCTCTTATCAATGGAAGTGACCTACACTTGCAGTGCAGATCGAGGAGAAGTGGAACTGGTTTTTAATGTCACACTGCATATTTTTACACTTTTTTCTGCTGCAAATAGAAGGCACTTACAAATAAATGGTGCACACTTATATTACATACTTTCACTTACTGCACACACCGCACATCAAAGGGCATTTTGTCCGTATTATTTCCTGCGCGCGGCATAGCTGTTTCGGATAACCTGGATTCTTCCCGCATTTTTTATCTGTGTCTGCGCATTGCACTAAAAGAAATTGTACAAAAGATCATTTTAGCGGCAATTCAACCGTGCTTGTTTTTTATTGTAAGTCGAATGTCTTCGTAATGGCCGAATGAACTCATGAACGGTTTGTACCAAAATTACTACAGGTCATCAAACCTGTAACTTCATTATCTCAACAATGAATGATACTTGAGTCGCATATTACTGTGTCTTGATCATTACCTGAATAATGAATAATACTTGAATCGTTTAGTACTGTATCTTGATCATTACCTCAACAATGAATAACACTTGAGTCGTTTAGTACTGTATCTTGATCACTACCTCAACAATGAATAACACTTCTGTATCTTGATCATTACCTGAACAATGAATAATACTTATATCGTTTAGTACTGTATCTTGATCATTACCTGAACAATGAATAATACTTATATCGTTTAGTACTGTATCTTGATCATTATTCAAAATGAATAATACTTGAGTCGTTTAGTACTGTATCTTGATCATTACCTCAACAATAAATCATTCTTTAGTCGTTTAGTACTGTATCTTGATCATTACCTGAACAGTAAATAATATCTTAATCGCTTAGTACTGTATCTTGATCATTACCTCAACAGTAAATAATATCTTAATCGCTTAGTACTGTATCTTGATCAATACATCAACAATGAATAATATTTGAGTCGTTTAGTATTGTATCTTGGTCATTACCCCAACAATGAATAATACTTTATTCGTTTAGTACTGTATCTTTATCATTAAGTCAACAATAAATAATATTTGAGTCGTTTTGTACTGTATCTTGAATGCAAAATTTCTGACTTTTTTTTTTATATACTTATTTCCTATATTTATTGAATAACTTGAAGGAATCTTGCCATGTACATGTTATAAACTCACCACTGCAATCCAAGCCACTCCAACCTTCCGGACAAGAACACGTGCAAGCGCTTTCATCAAGTTGCCCGCAGTTTTTGCATCTAAGATAACACCCTTGAAAATACAAATGGATCCAATGTAGATGACCAGCTGATGGAGTATATCTAATGTAGTATACAGTACGTTATATGGCCAGCTGGTGTAGCATAGTACACAAAAGGGCGGGACAGTATACACATTAGGTCGCCACATTTAAATATTCCGATTATCATATGTTTTAATCTGAATTTTGCCTCACTCCGTGTATGTATATTAGGTCTCATACACCTCACATGTTGTGAAGATCTTTATTGCCTGTGTATCCGTCAACCGTTGTAAACAATGTTAAGAAGTGTTCAAATAGGTTTTACAGGTATGAATGTAAGAAGATCATTTGACAAATCAAATTTCTTAAGCTTTTGGGATTTTCTACAACGACATTGGCTCATGCGTACCAGTCTCCACCAAATGCAGTGGCGTAACGTCGAGCCAAAAGCTTTGGGTAATTTGAGGGGTCAGACGCCCTACACTGCAAGCGTCGATAATGCTGGGGCCGGGGACACGTCCCCGCCCCTGGCGCCCATGCAATTTCAGCGATTTAGCAGTGGTAAAATTGGATTTTAGAGACACATGAATAAAATCAAATTGAGGGTATTATTTACAATTTGTTGATAATTCCTAATTTACAATTACAAAACATACTAGACAACTAAAACAAAAACTCAACATCTGTCTATTCACACATACACAACAGCCCAACCCAAA
>JAIGNY010004491.1:107500-135000 GCA_020152595.1 Chiridota heheva
CTGACGGTATAGAGTTTATATTTTTTTCTTCCAGATATTCCTACGGTTCTGTAAATGGAGAGTTTGACATTTTTCATATAATAAATGTCAATCTAAACACAATGAAAATGCAGTTATGCTTTATGTGTCCCAATGCAGTTATGCTTTATGTGTCCCAATGCAATTGACTATTCTTGGATATTAATTGCTCTTCTGAATTGAAGCAGGTAGTTGCACCGATGAATGAAAGTGATCTTACGGCACAGTCGCTCCTTGCACCATCCATTCGTGTTACACTGATTGCACTGAGTCCCATTCATGTACGGCTTCGCTCCTAGTAAGTTCCCTCTGCAAAAAAGAAGAAATGCACAAGAAAAAACGATTTCCATACCACAAAACCAATTCTTCCTCTATTTAACATTTTTTTCCCAATCCTCCAAATGTTCTTGTTGTGTCTAATATAGTTTAGATATAACCTTCTTATATCGTGGGCCATGCTTTGATGTTCTGTTTAACACATAATACCTACGCACTCTATCTTGATGTTAAAACCAATGCTGTTGCACCGAACATCTTAAGTTTTAAATCAATAATTAAGGGTTTCTCTTGAAATACAACGAATGAACTCAGTTTAAAATCGATGATTAAGGTTTGTCTTGAAGTACAATCTATGAATCCAATTTTGAATCGATAATTAAGGTTTCTCTTGAAGTACTACCTATGAATTCAGTTTTAAATCGATGATTAAGGGTTTTTCTTGAAATACAACGAATAAATTCAGTTTTAATTGATGATTAAGGGTTTCTCTGAAAGCACAACTATGAATTCAGTTTTAAATCGATGATTAAGGTTTCTCTTGAAGTACAACCTATGAATTCAGTTTCGAATCGATGATTAAGGGTTTTTCTTGAAAAACAACGAATGAATTCAGTTTTAATCGATGATATTTAAGGGTTTCTCTAAAAGTACAACTAAATTCAGTTTTAAATCGATGATAAAGGGTTTCTCTTGAAATACAACGAATGAATTCAATTTTAATCGATGATTAAGGGTTTCTTTTAAAGTACTATCTATGAATCCAGTTTTAAATGAAAAAGAAGAAACATTGTCAACAACTGAAATGATTACTTACTGGGGGAAATAGTTACATGTCACAATAAGTGCGTTGTTGATGTCGGTTTTGGTAGGGTTTGCACAAAATGAGAATCCACAGCCAATCTTCTTTGAGCGAGCCCAAACTACCTGTGAAAACACAAAAGGAGAATCCACATTCAATCTTGTTTGAGCCCAAGCTACCTGTGAATACACAAATAAGTCTTCTACCCGGAAGGAACCTTAATTTTAAGGATCACTCATTAAAAATTATTCCTTCAGTAAAATCTCTCGTTTGGTATGAAATTGTACACTTTATCAACGTTATCACTGTTACCCTATAATTGCTGTGTAAGCATAACATTGTTGATCGGCTTTAATAGATACCAACACCTGGTGTATGCTCGTAGATTATTCTTTGTTGTTTAATCCCTTTAACAGCTCATGTATACGGAATAATAAGTGATGCTTAAAGTGAAGCTTTTGTGCAATATGGACCTCTTAGATCCCTCCAAATTCTTCCATGTGTGTATTTTTGCTACTCAACATTAAAGGACTATGGACATGCAACAATTTCTATCATCGATCTAATATACCCATCACTTTTGATCAAAGCACTTTTAGTTTTTTTGAGTTATGGCTGATTAAAACTTGATCAGTTTTTAATTCATGAGAAAATTGTGTTGTATTACTGGGCAGCTGGACAGACAGCTCGAAATCTTTACGTCATTCTTTACATTTCTGTCCTAACTCTTAGTCGCTGAAAATGATGGGAAAGACTATTCCTGATATATTCTTATTGGAGGCATGAAAATACTCAAAAACGTTTGGTCAGATGATTTGCTGCACCATTTCAAAGAGCCATGATACAAATAAAAACGTTTGGTCAGATGATTTGCTGCACCATTTCAAAGAACCATGATACAAATAAAAACGTTTGGTCAGATGATTTGCTGCACCATTTCAAAGAACCATGATACAAATAAAAACGTTTGGTCAGATGATTTGCTGCACCATTTTGATACAAATAAAAACGTTTGGTCAGATGATTTGCTGCACCATTTCAAAGAACCATGATACAAATAAAATAAAATCTATTGACAAAAGAAAATACCACGCTCGCCCCGTAGTGCAGCACAAGATTTTAATTTCTTCATGTCCATATACTTTTAACAACATAGAACCCTATACAAAGTTCGATTATATGTCTACTGAAAAATGGAAAACCAGATGGGAAAACACTGCGAATACAATTTTAGTTATTACACTCTCATAAAAAAGAAAGGTCACATTTGACCACGGCATGGCCATCTATGCACAGATCTAACTATGGTCAAACTTGAATAACAAATTTGACCATAGTATGTCAATATGATTAAATGTGGCCATGTTTTTCTTCGATCTGTTAGGATCTCTTCGATTTATTGTGAATTCAAATTCCAATATAAAGATTTTTTCTTCTGGAATATCAACATCGTATTATTTTTAAGTAAGAACATATTGTTATTTTCTATAAGCCGCGTATTGTATAAAGCTGGGAGAATTATAGAATGTACTCAGATTATCAATACTTTCTAAACGTCGATGCTTTTTCGCATCAAATTTACCTGGGTGTAATGACCACAAGTGTTGCTGCAAGTTTTCGTATCGTATGTGTAGAATTGGTGTTCTCGAAACCAGGCCCTCATCACTCCTTCCGTTGCTGGATCTGAATCACTAGTGCGACCCCCGCCAATCCACAAGTTCTTTCAGTAAGCAATACAAATAAAATGATATCAATTAATATGTTATTTTTCATGAATGTTTTGTTTCTGATATGTCTGAAGTCACAAATTGAGCACTACAAGTCATGGCAATCTATCTTCTTTTTTAAAAGACCGGTTCGTACCTCAAATTGGGAGAACAGTTTTTTTTTTTTTTTTCGCGATCGGGGGATCCTTTACAGAAGTATCCCACAATGCCTGTATCCAAATTCAAAGTTTGTATAAGAGTAACATAAAAATTAGACACATTTCAAGCGTGGGCAACTCAACCACTTGCGAAGGGTTCAAATTTTTCTTCAGGATTTGAAAGAATGTCATATGAATTATCTTTTTTCACCGTGCGCTTTTAAAATATACAGTGCGGTTTACGAAAAATCTAAAGAAAAGTAGTGACTTCTTATTATGTGTTACCGTTAAGCAGTCGCGTTTTTCTGAGATTTTCAAAAAGAAATATATTTTAAAGTTGTGTTCGGAAATTATTTTTGACAACGTAACCATGCTAACCAAAAATAATTCCCGAACAAAACTTCAATATTTTTTTTCTTCAGAAAACCTTGTTAAAACGCGACTGCATAATGGTAACACATAATACGAAGTCACCACTTTTCTTCAAATTTTAAACCGCACGGTGAATTCTAAAAGCGCATGCTGAAAAGATAATTCATTAGCCATTATTTCAAATCCCAAAGAACACAATTGAACCCTCAGCAATGGTTGACTTTCCCGTGCTCGAAATGTGTCTGATTCTGATGTTATTTCTATACCAACTTTGAATTCGGATAGATGCATTGTGAGATACTTCTGTACAGGATTCTCCGATAGCTGGATAGGGAGAAACAAACAGTTCTCCTGATCAAGGGTACGAACCGGACTGTTGAAGGGTTTTTTCTCAATCTTGTCATGAAACAGCCCTCTTTTAGATATTTCCTCACATTTTCTTAGTACAGCCCATGTATTAAATAAGCTATTGCACCCACATTCTATCGACAATTCAATTCAGGTTAATAAAGAAGTATTTAAAGGTATATGAACAGGGAGCAACCACTTTGCATAGATTGATACAAATGCCCTTCATAAAAACTCACCACAAACACTTTCTTACAAAATCGATCCCAAAATATAAAAAATCCGGCTTAGGATTGCTCATTAAATGCAAAGTTATGCTCATTATGCATTGGTGTTTTCGTGAAATAAGGGTAGGACAGTAAAACAATAACGTTATATAAAAGTTATACAGTGTACCATACAATGATACTTACAGCTTAACGCAACAAGTGGAATTCGCGGATCATAAAGAAATAATGGATCGAAACTTGAATTGTTATTTCCTCTTTATCCGCTAATTAATCGATATTCCGGAGTCTGATGAAGTTTTGAAGTAGCCTAGGTAAATGTGATACTGTCACACAGTAAAAGCTACGCATTGTAGGCCTCGCTGTGTCCTTATTCTTACGTCACACGTCTTTTTTAATAGTGGAAGTCCAGCCGTTTCTTGGGACTTATTATTTCACGTTTTTGCAAATATCTCAGAAACGAGTGGAAATTTTAATAGATTTATGTTTATGAAATGCTCAGAATATTAAAAGAACATTATTTATGGAAAATCTCTACCTGTCCCTATATCTTAACTATTGTATTAAATGCAGTTATTATGATGAAGTCGATTTAGAAAATGATTATCTGAAATCGGTTATTAACTTTATTATTATGCATGTCAATGCACGTAATCTTTGGAAAAAATTTAGTCCGTTTTTCATTGCACACTGTACTTAATAATAATCTATCTATTATATAGATCTCAGAAACATGGCAATATTTAATTCCCCCTGTTTCAATGATTGATATTCGAGCTTACATCTGTATTCATAAAGATACAGACAATAAAATGGTGTGGTTGGTTTGTATTTCTGTGAAGATATTAATTTTAATGTTCGTAATGACTTGACCAGCAATCATAAATGATAATATTATTTCTTTGTTGAAATAACACAGAATACAGGTATTGTTGTAGTTGGTATTCTTCACAAACCCCCTGATGTATCTATTTATAATTCTATTGCAGATTTAAAGAGTGTTCTTAATAGTATATTAAGTGTAAAGAAAGTGTGTTTCATGATGGGAGATTTTATCATAGATCTTATGAAATTTGGTTATTCTAGTCAGGTGTAAGTTTTTAGATTTACATTATTCCTTTTCCTATGTTTCACTGGTATCTAAACCAACACGCCTAACTGAGACATCTAGCTTCTTCTGTTTCACTGATATCTAAAGCAGCACGTGTAACTTAGACATCTAGCTTTTCCTATGTTCTACTGATATCTAAACCAACACGTATAACTGAGACATCTAGGTTTTCCTATGTTCCAATGATATCCAAACCAATACGCCTCACTGAGACATCTAGCTTTTCCTATGTTCCACTTAAATCCAAACCAACACGGCTAACCAAGACATCTAGCTTTTCCTATGTTCTACTGATATCTAAACCAACACGTTTAACTGAGACATCTAGGTTTTCCTACGTTCCACTGAAATCCAAACCAACCCGCCTAACTAAGACATCTAGCTTTTTCTATGTCCCAATGATAGTTAAACCAACACGTATAAGTGAGATACCAAGGTTTTCCTAAATTCCACTGATGTACAAAGCAACACGCCTAATTAAGACATCTAGCTTTTCCTATGTTCCACTGATATCCAAACCAACACGACTAACTGAGGCATCTAGCTTTTCATATGTTCTAATGATATTTAAACCAATACGCCTAATTGAGACATCTAGCTTTTCCTATGTTCCACTAATATCCAAACCAACACGACTAACTGAGACATCTAGCTTTTCATAAGTTATAATGATATTTAAACCAATACGCCTAATTGAGACATCTAGCTTTTCCTATGTTCCACTAATATCCAAACCAACACGACTAACTGAGACATCTAGCTTTTCATAAGTTCTAATGATATCCAAACCAAAACGACTAACTAAGACATCTAGCTTTTCATAAGTTCTAATGATATCCAAACCAACACGACTAACTGAGACATCTAGCTTTTCATAAGTTCTAATAATATCTAAACCAATACGCCTAATTGAGACATCTAGCTTTTCCTATGTTCCACTAATATCCAAACCAACACGACTAACTGAGACATCTAGCTTTTCATAAGTTCTAATGATATCCAAACCAAAACGACTAACTGAGACATCTAGCTTTTCATAAGTTCTAATGATATCCAAACCAACACGACTAACTGAGACATCTAGCTTTTCATAAGTTCTAATGATATCCAAACCAACACGACTAACTGAGACATCTAGCTTTTCATAAGTTCTAATAATATCTAAACCAATACGCCTAACTGAGACATTCAGCTCTTCATAAGTTCTAATGATATCTAAACCAACACGACTAACTGAGACATCTAGCTTTTCATAAGTTCTAATGATATCTAAACCAATACGCCTAACTGAGACATCTAGCTTTTCCTATGTTCCACTGATTTCCAAACCAACACGTATAACCGAGATAGCTAGTTCTCTTATCAACAACATTGTTTTTAATGATATAATATCTAATCTGATGGATCAGTATAAATGATATAAGCGACCTTTTCCCGATTTTTTTTGGACGTATAAAAATAAATATCATACAAATGAGGTAAATAATGATTACTAATTTCAGAGAGAGACAAGCCGGAAATCTTTAGATAATTTTTAGTCAATATTAAATTTGTTTAAATGGGGTTTTCTCTTCCCAATTAATGATGTTGATCAGGCGTATGATAAGTTCATTGACCCTATTAATGGTATATATCATTCATGTTGCAAGGTAAAGAGATTGAAAGTAAAATCGTTTAAGGTATATCGTCCCCATTGATGACTGATTATATTCGTAAGAAGAAGAATTTATATGAGCTCTATATACGTAACCCTACTAGTTAAGGTATTCCACCTACAAAAACAACTTGACTAGTGTAGACAGAGATGCAAAAAAGTGTATTACGCAACCCTTTTTGAAAAGAACAAAAGCAATTTAAGGAAAACTTGGAAAACGGTTATTTCAATCCTCGGTCATCACAACTTTAAGACGAATATTTCGAAATTATGCCATGATAACATGGAAATCACATATGATACTCTTAAAACGGAAAGTTTTAACAACTTCTTTGTATCCATTAATGAAAACTAACACAAAGCCTTTCTGCGTCTGATACCCATTTTTCATGTTATCTAAAAAGTCCTGTTTCTTGTTTTCCCTTTTTGTACCCAATTTTTAAGCTAAAAAAGGGTACGGCTACAGGTATTGATGAAGTGTCAGCAGACTCACTAAGGTCTAATTGTTCATCTTTAGCTGCAGCTTTGACTCATATTTTAAATTTATCTCTCAAAAGTGCGTTTTCCTTTCTGGTGCTAAATACGCACGTGTAACACTCTTCATTGTTCAAAGCTGGTGATGCTTCAATTGTTTCAAATTATCGTCCCGTTTCTATTTTATCATCTCTTTCAAAAGTTTACAAAAACTTGTATTTTAGTAGTTTCCTTGATAAAAACGATGTTTTAAATTCCAGGCAATTTGGCTTACGTAAAAGTCGCACCATTTACATGGCTGCTCTAGATATTGCACAATACATAGCCGATGGTTTTGCTAACAAAGAAATCACGTTAGGGGTGCTTTTAGATTTGTCAAAAGCATTTGACATTGTTAACTGATTTATCTGAACGATTACTTTTATCATTATGACATTAAAGGGTTAGCGCTTGACTGGTTTTCAAGCTATTTACGTAACCAAGGCAGTTTGTTTCAGTAAATAGTAAAAATTATCAACTGCGAACTATCACACGTGGTTTTCTAGAAACCTCATTTCTTGGTCCCTTTTGATTCATTTTGTATACAAATGACATTAATCAGAGTTCCGACATATTATTTTTCACCATTTTCGTCGATGATACCAGTATCATTTATAACGACAGACATCATGATGAAGCCGTGAAAATTGTAAATTATATATTAAGTCATCTTTTAAATGGTTTAAAGCTAATAAATTATTTCTAAATGTAAATAAAACTAATTCCACATTGCTTCGTCCTTCTGAACGTAATTGTGATTATGTACAGATTTGTATTAGTATATATAAATATATATATATATATATATATATATATATATATATATATATATATATATATATATATATATATATATATATATATATATATATATATATATATATATATATATATATATATATATATATATATATATATATATATATATATATATATATTTATATATATATATATATATATATATATATATATATATATATATATATATATACATATATATATATATATATATATATATATTTATATATATATATATATATATATATATCTATATATATCTATCTATATATATATATATATATATTTATATATATATATATATATATATATATATATATATATATATATATATAAATATATATATATATATATATATATATATATATATATAATAATGTATATATATATATATATATATATATATATATATATATATATTTATATATATATATATATATATATATATATATATATATATATATATATATATATATATACATATATATATATATATATATACATATATATATATATATATATATATATATATATATATATATATATATATATATATATATATATATATATATATATATATATATATATATATATATATATATATATATATATATATATATATATATATATATATATATATATATATATATATATATATATATATATATATATATATATATATATATATATATATATATATATATATATATATATATAAAAAGAGAGAGAGGGCATATGATTTTTCTCTCACCATGTCACATCATTGTTCAAATCTTCCAGTGGAGAAGTGCATTCCACACATTTCACACTATCTCTATTTAATTACGTAGCTGCACTCGAGCAGCACAGAGAGAAATTGATGCTTTAGGGAACAATTCGAGGGGGTAATACCACTTGGCCTCATAGCTCAGAGGTAGAGCAACCGAACGGTAGTCGGATGTCTCGGGTTTGAACCCCATATGATTTGTTCAAACATTCCAGTGGAGAATTGCATTTCACACCATCTCTCTCTCTCTCTGTTTCAACAAGAAACTCTCTATAATTGATATGCACCGTAAGTAGTTAAGTATTTATTGCTTAGTGGGCCATTTGGCAATCGAAGGTGTTTGCTGCAAATATTCCGCTTTGGTCTTGGTTCAGTGTTTTATATTGAATTGAGCATGCTTGAACTTGAAGTTCACTTAGCAGCGTTAGGCCTAACATAGGCCTAGGCTAAATTAGTATAACAGTTAGGCCTAGGCTAAATTAGTATAGGCTTAGTAACGTTAGGCCTAAATGAAGAAAAAAAATGGTGCTATACCCATTTTCGTACATCCCATTCCTTCACCAACTTTAAAAATTTAATTGCCAAAAACTAACAATCTTATTCAAAATGTCCCAAATTTGAGACACTTTTGACGACGATGGAGTGCCCTTACTTTTTACTGGTATACCTGGGGTTTTTTTTTACATATGTTTAGCATTAGACGTACGAAGTAGGGTTCACTTGCGGCGTCAACAGCAAAACATCTGTATTTCCAAAATGATAACTAACTTACTAAATGTAAATAGTAAATGTGAAGAATTTATTACTGATGTAGAGAAGAGGAATTTCTCTTTTCTGTATGAACTTGGGAAATAATACTTTTGTCACATTTTTTTAAACCAAACATTAAACCACTTAAGTGCATGAAATTGGGTATCACCATCTATAGTTTGTAACCCAAAACTCGTGAGGTTACGAAGTTAGTGCACCCCAATATTTCTCCAACTTCGAAAAAAATAATAACATCAAATGCAAGATTTCACCTGTTAATTTGAGGAATTTTAAATCAAACTGACTATATTTTAAATGAATACGCACTTTGGAAATTAATATTTTTAAAGGTTTTCTTCCTGTATTTTTTGTTCAACTTTTTTTTTTACGTTTTACTGGTACAGCTGATAAAAGTTGCATATAGGTTTATCATTGGTGCATGAACTTAGGGGTATTCGCGGTAAGTCGAAACAAACAAAACTTCTTTTTTCTTTCATGCTAAGTAAAATATCAAACTTTTGTGAATTTATCATGAATAAAAAGAGGAGAAATTAAAGAATTTATTTGTATCGTCGATAACGAAAACAATGATTTGTTTATGAAGAAAATAAAAGTTAATTCCTTCTGTGCACAAACTTCGGGCCCACCGTGCTACTTATACGTCATAGCTACCTCCGTTCCCGGCCTTTTACGGCCGTATAGGCCACATTCAAAATAGCAAATATCCGTGGCACTTTTGTAGGAATTAATTTCTTGTAGAAATGGCGGTATTGCATAGGGAGCCTAACGTTAATGACCCCTATACTTACTATTTCGAGTGTGGCCTATGGGCCTACTGATCTGTTTTTGCTTTGTTTCCCGTGGTTCACTGGTTGCTGACCCTTCTGATTGATGGCTTGGTTATAATTACACAACAAAAATGTCCCAGCACTTCGAGTGCATAGGTCGAAGAGTTAGGCCCAGGGATAACGTTAACCCTAACTCTAGGCCTAGCCTACGTGTGTACATGCAGGCCTAGCCTTGGCTATGGAACCATTTACCACCGTTTAACATAACAAGATTGCGGGTCACGAAAGGTTAGTCACCCCATAAAAAGTCCAAACTAAAACCACCACCACCACACAAAAAAAAATATCAAAGACGCCCAGAGTTAGTAAAGAACTTATCAATGATGTTGACTTCGAAACTGTGAACAGAATTGGAGCTAACTACCCACTCGGGCAAATCATTCAACTCATTAACAACTTTTTGCGAAAAGCTAAAACGCCGAATATCTATCTGAGAACTCTTTGGTCAACTGCAAACGGTTACCACGTGTCACATGAGGATTAGCTGAAACATGCTAGAAATAACTGGAAGTCAAAGTATCACTACCAGATAGGAACTGAATCATATCGCTACGTACTCTTCTCAACTCAAGCGTGGTCAAACCAAGAATTCGCAACCTAGATTCATAAGAAAGATTCCTTACTTCGGAAATAAGTCTAGTGGCTCTTCGCTGGACCAGCTCCAAAATAAACGCATCCTTCGCATAAAAGAGACTCCCGGGCAAAGCCTGAATAGCATACTCAAGGTTAGGCCTGGCTAACTGCTTATACAAATTAAAAACAAGCTCTCTACCAAGATTAAACAAATTTCTTCTAATCAAACCAAACATCCTATTTGCCCTTGCAGCTGCTAAAGCACATTGTCTAGAAGGCTTCAGATTGCTAGTAATGACAACAACTAGATCTCTTTCTTGATCAACACAACCAAAATTTGAACCATTCATGCAGTAATCAAAAGCTAAATTGTTCTGAACAAAATGCATGACTTTGCATTTATCAACATTGAATGACATCTGCCATGTTTGAAACCAGGAAACTAAGTTATCCAGATCAGTTTGCAAAAGTGAAGAATCCCTAGCATCATCAACAATCCTGTACAGTTTAGTGTCATCAGCAAATTGACAAATCCTGGAGCCAAGGGAAACATCAATATTATCAATGAAGATTAAGCCGTAATTTCTTTTATTTTAACCCGTTTCCTCATGCTGACGTGTGATTGTTGTTGTTTACTGATCTGCGGCCGCACGTTGTAGACGCTATCAGCAGTATGGCAAAAACTGTATTGTGGGATATGACTAATAGCTAGGCCTAGCCTAGGCTAATTGGGTTGTGACAATAACAAACTGTTAGGCCTAGATATGCTACATTCAATCATGTTATGATCTAACATTACACAGTATATGGCCCAACCAAACTTAAGTAAACACAATTTTAAAAGAAATGACTAGATTAGGTGTCTTTATTGAAACATTTAGGGTAGGAACAGTCCATTTCACCATGATTTTAACGTTGCATAATGCATAAGCTCCTTGCAAGGCTAGAGACACTGTTTTTGAAGTATTTCATTGCTCTGTTAAAGCTGGAGGAGAATTATGAGCATTAGTCCCTAGGCCTACCTGGCTCGGGTAGCTTTGATTAAAAAATATAAAAAATAAAAAAAACGTATGCATAGGCCTAATAATAACAAAAAAGAGATTATGAGCACTAGGCCGTAGGCATAGCGGCAAAACCATGAAGTGGCAACCAAACATTAAGTAGCTTCAGCAAGTAGGCTAGGCCTGTAGGCAAAGTACCGTTTCTATCATTACTTATCATTACACTCCATTACCTTTTTTGCGATTTTGAAAAAAAGTACCGAGTAAAGATTAAAATTGACACAATCCAGTATTTGATTTAAATTAATAATTTAAATCAGCATAATTTACAGTAAATCAGTGAAATTTTAATTCCCTCTAAAGATTAAGCAGGCCTGTAGCAAGCATGGTGCATATCGACTGTGCGTTCTGAAAAGTTTCTGGTATGAAAGGCAAACGTGTTAATTTTCCCATTACTTTTTGTTGATTTAATAACAACTGTATCTTCCTTTCAAATGAACAAGTAATTTAAACTGATGAACATGTTCTTTAGACTGGTTTTGTTCTGGTATAGTTTGTGTTATGGTATAGTAATGTACACGAACACTTCTTTTCTATTGTCGATGGAATTCCGTTCAAAAAGTGATTTACTACCTGACCCACTTCTTCTTCTTGTTCTTGTTCTTGTTCTTCTTGTTCTTGTTCTTGTTCTTGTTCTTCTTCTTCTTTTTCTTTTCTTTTTCTTTTTCTTCTTTTCTTTTTCTTCTTCTTCTTCTTCTTCTTCTTCTTCTTCTTCTTCTTCTTCTTCTTCTTCTTCTTCTTCTTCTTCTTCTTCTTCTTCTTCTTCTTCTTCTTCTTCTTCTTCTTCTTCTTCTTCTTCTTCTTCTTCTTCTTCTTCTTCTTCTTCTTCTTCTTCTTCTTCTTCTTCTTCAACTTCTTCTTCAATTTCTACTTCTTCAACTTCTTCTTCTTCTTCTTCTTCTTCAACTTCTTCTTCAACTTCTTCTTCAACTTCTTCTTCAACTTCTTCTTCAACTTCTTCTTCTCCTTCACATTCTTTAACTTCTTCTTCAACTTCTTCTTCTCCTTCAACTTCTTCTTCAAGTTCCCCTTCAACTTCTTCTTCAACTTCTTCTTCAAGTTCTCCTTCAACTTCTTCTTCAACTTCTTCTTTAACTTCTTCTTCAACTTCTGTTCTTCTTCTTCTTCTTCTTCAACTTCTTCTTCAACTTCTTCTTCAACTTTTTCTTCAACTTCTTTTTCAACTTCTTCAACTTCTTCTTCTTCTTCCTTAACTTCTTCTTCAACTTCTTCTTCAACTTCTTCTTCAAGTTCTTCTTCAACTTCTTCTTCTCCTTCACATTCTTTAACTTCTTCTTCAACTTCTTCTTCTTCTTCAACTTCTTCTTCAAGTTCTCCTTCAACTTCTTCTTCAACTTCTTCTTCAAGTTCTCCTTCAACTTCTTCTTCAACTTCTTCTTTAAGTTCTCCTTCAACTTCTTCTTCAACTTCTTCTTTAACTTCTTCTTCAACTTCTTTTCTTCTTCTTCTTCAACTTCTTCTTTAAGTTCTCCTTCAACTTCTTCTTCAACTTCTTCTTTAACTTCTTCTTCAACTTCTTTTCTTCTTCTTCTTCTTCTTCAACTTCTTCTTCAACTTCTTCTTCTTCAACTTCTTCTTCAACTTCTTCTTCAATTTCTACTTCTTCAACTTCCTCTTCTTCATTTTCTTCAACTTCTTCTTCTTCTTCTTCTTCTTCAACTTCTTCTTCAACTTCTTCTTCTTCTTCTTCTCCTTCACATTCTTTAACTTCTTCTTCAACTTCTTCTTCTTCTTCTTCAACTTCTTCTTCAAGTTCTCCTTCAACTTCTTCTTCAACTTCTTCTTCAAGTTCTCCTTCAACTTCTTCTTCAACTTCTTCTTTAACTTCTTCTTCAACTTCTTTTCTTCTTCTTCTTCTTCAACTTCTTCTTCAACTTCTTCTTCTTCAACTTCTTCTTCAACTTCTTCTTCAATTTCTACTTCTTCAACTTCCTCTTCAACTTCTTCTTCTTCATTTTCTTCTTCAACTTCTTCTTCTTCACCTTCTTCTTCTTCAACGTCTTTACCTCCTTATTCAACTTCTTCTTCTTCTTCACTTTCTTCTTCATCTTCTTCTTCAACTTCTTCTTCAACTTCTTTTTCTTCTTCTTGTTCAACTTCTTGTTCAACTTCTCCTTCAACTTCTTCTTCAACTTCTTCTTCAACTTCTTCTTTAACTTCTCCTTCAACTTCTCCATCAAGTTCTTCTTTAACTTCTTCTTCAACTTCTTCAACTTCTTCTTCAAATTCTTCTCCAACTTCTGCTTCAACTTCTTCTTCAACTTCTCCAACTTCTCCAACTTCTTCTTGAATTTCTTCTTCAATTACCTCAAGAAAATTGTTTTTTCTTCAAATCTCTACGGTGCACCATGTATCCGGCCCGGCCAGACTATCCAGCCGGATAGTGAGAAAATCTGGTTCCGGTTTAGGCCGGATCTGCAACAACATCCAGCCAGATCATTCTACAAATCTGGCCTATTTTTTTATATTTGTTTTTATGCCCTCTCCAACAAAGTTGGTGAAGAAGGGATATAGCATCTCTACCGTTCGTCCGTTCGTCCGTTCGTCTGTCCGACCGTCCACATCTATTGTCCGTCCGGCCTCAATGTTCAATCTGCAAAGTAATCAGTACTGATTTTTCAAATTTCAATAATAGATCTAAAGACTAAGTGGAATTCATAATGAAGTGTCTTGCGAATAAATAGCCAAAAAACAATGTCTTTCCTTGAATAGAGTGGACACATAATAGACTTATGATAATCTGCAAATTAATCTGTACTGGATTTTTATTCTGCCTTGGTAGAAAGATAACCTCTATCTGGTTTATATGGGGGAAAAGTTGAACATTTCTATTAGAAGTTTCAAATTTAAGTTGAGGCTGGGAAGGGTGGGGGAGGGTGGGGGCTGTAGTACAATGGAGAGAGTGGAGGATATGGTGAAGGTTGTAAATAGTAGTTGGTTAAGGGTATATTTGGTAGGTAAGTGGATGACAAAAGGTGTGTTGGGATAGTAGGTGAATGGATGGTGTTAGTTGAATAGGGGATGTTAGTAAATGGGAGGATGATAGGTGAATGGGGAATGGTACGGTGATGGGGCATGTTGGGGAATAGAGGATGGCAGGTGAATGAAGGATTGTAGATGAATGGGGGATGGCAGGTAAAGGTGATGATAGGTGAATGAAGCTTTTTTAGTTGATAAAAGTGAGGAAATGGGAGTGAGAGAAAAGCATGTTTGGTGGAAGATGGTAGAATGATTGGTAGATGTATATGGATTAGGATGAAGGTGGGATGGCATGCCCGACGGGATGGTATGAAATGTGGGACAGGATGGGATGGCATGCGGGACAGGTTGGCGTGGCATGTGAAACAAGGTATTGTCGTGACATTTATACCAGACGGGATGGCATGTGGGACAAGATGCGATGGCATGGGGACAGACTGTAATGACATGTGAGACAAGATGGCATGTCGTCTGGATTTCAGGTGGATAGCATAGGGAACAGGGTGGGATAGCATGTGGGATTGGGTGGAATGGCCTGTAGGACAGGGTGGAATGGCACATGGTACAGGGAAAGATGAGATGTGGACAAGATGGTGTGGTATATGGGACAGGGAGGGATGACATGTGGGACAGGGTGGCATATGGGGCAGGGTGTCGTAGTATATGGGACAGGGTGGCAAGGCATGTGGTGGGAGGTCATCTTGATTGCAAGCGTGATGGCATACAGGTCATGTTGTGGATTGGTATTGGGATTTCATGTATGATTTCCTATAGGGAGGGAAAGTAACATGGTATGATATGTGAAACAGAGGGTGGGTGGCAGCCTTGGCAGGTGTGACAGACGCTGGAAAGCACGCGATTAGAGGCAAAGGGGTGTGTATCTTTTGCGATGTCTGGTTTTAAATGTGGCTTTCAGTTTAAGCACAAACTTCAAAGGAAGTAAACAGAACACTTTTGTTTCCAACAGACACATTTACATATCAAAAATCATTTAAAACATTTATGTTGCAGTGCATCTCTACAAATCTCCTGGAATCATGAGACCATGCTTGTAATTTGGTGGTGCGCTGGTACACTTGTGAACCCCAAAAATCAAACGTACTAAAAACTTTTCAGATAATTATCGTGGTACTACAGTAATATTACCGCTAATCGCGTGCTTCCCAGCGTCTGTCACGCCTGCTAAGGCCTATGTCAGATAATATCTGAAAAACAGAAATTAAAGCAGGTATGTGCTACCAGAGTCAGCTTTTCCAAATTTCCAACTTTCCAACGAAACGTTTGTGTGGATAATTATTACTGTTTATATATGGTCCCCCCCCCCCTCCCTCCCTCCTTTAAGTTTATGGGTTCTCCTGTATGCTTACGAGTATTCTGACAACTTGTTTTATTCATAATTCAGGACATGGGACCTTTGCAACCGAGACTTTTTTAAAGGTGAATTCCTGTAGGAATATAAAGGTGAATTAATCGACGTGAAAGAGACTAAAAAGATATCCTTTGTCAAAGGATAGTTTTTCATTTTTTCAATTTCGATTCAAAATTATATTGGTAAGTAACATGTGCGTCTATTTTCTCTATCTTCTTTTTACTTGATTATCAACAAATTGTTGGAAGGCTAAGTTTTGCAATGAATCCAACAGCCATATGATGTATCGTAAAGCTGACTGACGTGAAGCATGAAATTTTCTTGAGTCCTGAAAATTAATTTAAGATAGGATGCTGACTGAAACATTCCAATTATCCAAAAGTCAAAATGGCCACCCTGTGTATTCTTCCACTTTACTTGTTCTTCCTGTACATGCCCCGTCTACATGTATTTAACTCATTCGGTCAAACATCATCATGTTATATATTTTCCACACAGAAAGATAATGTACTTGTTTTGGTGACCCATTGATAAAAATGTGGAGAAAATGCTGTGCCATATGCTTTGAAAGTTGGAAAGTGCTCCTCAGATCCTGTGGCCCCCAGATTCAACCATCTTAAGTCGCCCCTGACTGCAGGTACCAACAAATCTGTCACACGGGTCTGGTTTATAGTTGATGGGCTGCACACCCATACTACTTGAAGTATGAAGTGCCCTCCACCCCGTCGCCGCGCGGGAACATACAGTAAGCAATACTGTAAGATGAAAACAAGGCAGACCTTTATTGTCCATGATCCTGATATAATCCAAGCAACTGACACCAAAGTTAGCCAAATCGACCGTAAAATTCACTGCATTTGTACGTACACTCATCATCATCCTTCGTGCAGGCGACCTCAAGTTTCTCCATGTACAGCGATCTTTGGCAAGCGTGGCTATCTGTTCTGCTTGGATGCCTTCATCATACCCTAACACACGTTGAATGTAGTTAACATAAGAGGTGCGTGGACGTCCCGGTCTTCTTTTGCCATGAGTTGGAATGTATAGAGCATATAACTCCTAGCAGGCTCCTCCTCTGAGAGACGAAGGATGTGTTTCAAGAATCTCAGTTGGCAATTCAGTTGTACAATTGCAGGATTTAACGTGGGATTCCCCTTGAATATTGTTCGGCGATGATTCTTTCCCAGAGAAAAGGCTAATAAAAACATTTTTGAGAGGTCCCATTTCATGGGACAGAAAGCTAAGAAGTTGAAATATTCAAGAATGGTAGAAACATGACAGGTCTTGACTATGTACATCCAAACTCGAAGAGATCTGTTCCATAAAAGTTGCATGAGGAACTATTTTATCATGGACCCATACCCAAATTTGAGTCATTTGTTGAGGGTGTATAACACCTCTTCACTTCAGCCTAAAAGGGGGCCAAAACCTTTGGTGACCCCTTATTGAGAGTACTCTCATCCGAGATATATTTTCGAAATCATAATCCTAAATCTAAATCAATCTGGTACAAATAGGACCCCGAACTTGATTCTTTTATCATAGATTTCAATGGGGCAAATGATAAGTTTTGTGCTACCAGTAACAACTCCCGGCTTATACAATGCCACGTGTGTTCACCATTAAAACACAACTTCTCCTATCAAGGTCACTAGATAGTTAGTGTATAAGTTTAACATTCTAACCCCCACGATACAATGTAACATGCTATATTGGGTTGCCGAAAAGTCAATAAGAATTTACGTGCAGGAGCAGAGATCTCTATCTTTCGAAGAAAACAAATCGCAAATAGCTTCTGAGTCAATGTTATTATTGCAGTCGGGATTTAAAGGACCCCCTCACCCTCCCACACACACACACACACACTTTTGATTTTTTCTCCCACCTTTGGTAGACAAATCCCGCCCATGGTTATTATATATGATAAATTCATTTAGATCGCGCAGAGCAAAAACATGTTTCGCAGTTATTTTTGGTGAGTTTTTGAACGTAAAATGTATTAAAACTACGCACTGAAACAAAGAGTTGTTGCATTCACGGATCGATTTATGTAAGGCAAGGTACACATGGCAACCTAGCAAAATATCATAGAAACGCTTAGGATATGGTAAACGCTGCAATAATGGTACTCGTATCTGAACGATAATCTGACTTGCGCGAGTAGTTGCTTTAGCTCAAAATCCCTTAAAAAAGGTTCAGCTAAAAAAATACAACTGATTATGTGGGGGTAGAGGAGGTAGTGGTACAATTTAGGATGAACATCAGAAGAGATTAGTGTCATACCATCTCTGTTTCTACCTTATGTTCATTCAGTAATCATATTCATTTTCAAGTTTAGCAAAGCATGTTTGACAACCAAAATGCAGGAACTACAGTACTTTTTACATCATAACATTCTTATACTTGCAAGAATGTCTACCATACCGGTTTCATTTTACTTCGTAGCATAGATGCAACAGACACATGATTTCGCCAAAATGGCCAACGATGCCTTTTTTTTTCGTCGTCAAGAAATAACTCAGTAGTCAAAGTTTTGGTGTAATGGTCAAGCCCCACCTGTGCCTCTTTGCTAAATCCAGAATTCATCCGGAATACGTTATGAATATGGAGAGGATGATCTTCCGTGGAGAAGAAAAGGTAAGTAGTGTCAACAGCAACAAAGGTCATATTGTTAGAAAACTTTGCACAAAGAGTCTCCATGCATTAGATATTTATTTCTATGGTCTGAGATGTATGTCTAAAATTTTAAGGACGATTAAAAAGTAAATTGGGTAAAAAATATGTTGGTATTGTATACCAAAGATTAATGCAGAAATTTGTTCACGAACGGACTAAAACGTTCGAAGAGTGCCATCATCTCTGACTGAAAAATAAAGCTATTTTTAATCTATTCTAGTTAAAAATAGGTTGTGATTTATGTACAGTAATAATTATTGGTAAAACATACCAAGTCACAAACCAAAAGCGTCTCAGTCATTTGTATATAGTGAGTACTTGTGCAGTGTTTTGCTTGAACAGTGGAAGAAATCTTTCCACCCCACATCCCCCTTCCCACCCCGTCCCCACCGTCAGTGACGGTAGTATACCACTTTGACTGGGGTGTAAATATAAGATTTACTGGTGTCCTCAAGTGAACATATCCCATTTGATTTAAAAAAAAAAAACCTCCCTAAGATTTAAATTACTTCCCGATTGCATGTTTTCTCCGTTTGGGAAACAAACATTTTGAACTTGAAGAAGAATTTCGAAGATTACTTTAAAAGATGAAGTCCAGAAAAGCAATTTTCGCGATTCTTCTAGCCTTATGACTACTGTAGGAGCCATTTCGTTTTAAGAATGACAGCACGTACGGCCTACGTTAATCCAAGTGCATTGAAATAATGAGAATATTACACGGAGACACGGTAAATAATGAGAGCGATACGCATTCTTTAATATATAAAACCATTTTGATGCAAAAAAAACGAAATATCCTTGTGTATATCGCAAACAGATTAAGTTAGAATTGCTTTTTCAAGTTCAATTAATAAATAAATTAATATCGGTTAATCAATTCGGAACTTAGTTCTGACCCTGTCTTGTTACGTATAATCTAAACCTTAAGTTTTACCGACCTGATACCAAATTTACCAAATAATCTCAAATTTTACGGGTATTTATGCCCCTGCCCGCCCTCCCATAGACCCACAGAATTAATCATTTTTAGCTTTCTCCGGTGACACCATGTCCACTTTGTAGCTATTGTAATTCTGCACATGTTAATGCCAAATATACATGTTCACTCTAATATATAAATTCATTGATCAGCAAGACTAAAATGGTGGGAAGGAAAAGCAAAACAGGAGCCAATTTAGGAAAAACACCAAAAATAAATATTAATATTAAATTATGTAGTCTATTTTAATGTTTCTGCTTTCGTATATGTTGATTCACATTTTAAATCTTGGCACCTTTTTTGAAAGGTTTTCTGTCATTCAAGATTTAGGGAAAGTTTAAAACAACCAACACAGTTTATTTTTTCATTTAAGAGACAAACTGGTCGCTTCGAAATATTTGCAGCATGATATGAACCAGATATCTCTCTTATATCTATCACCCTGTTAGGCATGGTCTCTGCCACTAAATATTCTATAACAATGATTCCGCTCTACTAAAAATAGTACATGAGATGAATATCTTAAAACGCCACATGTACAGTACATGTAGCTGGATTCTGTATGATTGTCTTAGTATACCTAGAATGGTCTGTACACCTCTGGAATTGTTTATGATCTCTTTAACATTTTAGATTGGGCTTGTTGCCCCCTATATTGCACAATATGCTCTCTAAGTGATCTCGGTATCTCGTAAAGGTTTGTGTACTTTACGAGTGATGTCTGCACTGGTTTAATAATACTAGCAATTCCTTAAAAAGTCTTCTTTATACTTAAAAATCATCTGATTTAAGACCTTTTTGTTATTTCTCGCCCATGAAATATTCTTAGTGGTCATTAAAATGGAGTCAATGTCTCTAAAAAGTATATCAATATCAATACAAGTAGTCTTGATATCCCTAAAAAAGGTCTTCTTGAGAATTCCTCAAAAATTGTTCAAGTTTCTTTAGAAATCCTCATTGAAATTGAAATTTCCTTTCAAATATGTAAGTTTTGTTTTTCAAAAATCTTCAAACAAAATTAGATTTTCATCAAAAAATGTTTAAATATGTTGTTATTTCCTTATTGTAAGTTGTTTTATTTCCATGAGATTTATGACAAAGCCTAGTACAGTAGTATTGATTGATAGAACTTGAGTTAAGGTTTCATTAGCTTTGAGAAGCATATCTTCATTTTTTGAAGACACTAAGGTGTTGTATTAGCTGGAGACACAATGGGACAAATATTGGACATAGAGAGTGTAATGGTATGGCCATTGTACATTGGTTTGGATGCCATGTCAAGTGTTGAGTATGATGATCTGGGGGAAAAGGTTGACGTGGCATGTGTTATCATGATTGTTTTGTACAGTAGTTAAATTGTTTTCACATTGATATTTATTTGTGTTGAAAGAATATTTCTATTATGTTTATGTTCATCCCCTTTGTATGCTATTGATGATTTTATCATTAGTACATTTCACTTCCTGTCACATAAAAGCCATTATGGTTTTATTGTTCCAATTCCTATATCTAATTCTTCTAGGAGAAATGTAATAGCAAAACAAATTTGAAGAGAGACAGTGATGAAAAACCTACAGCAGGACCTATCATGACAAATTTTAAGCCATGGAAATCTCCTCTGAGGAAGCTTGTGATGATACCTTTAGGAATTTTTCTGTAAGAGATGTTCGTGAAGATTTGATGGAAAGTTCTCCAGATTCTTGCAACTCTGATGAAACCTATATTCCTGAATGGAGTGACAATGTAGACGCATAATGTGAAAAGACTGACAATGCTTCAGGTATGAAGAATATTGAAGAGGCACACAATGACAGTGAAAAAAGAAGCTACAGCAGGACCTGTCCAAGGTAAATCTAAAGCCATGGGAATCGCCTCTGAAGAAGCTTGTATTAAGAACTTGGTATCCATGCTGAAAGACCTTGCCATGGAAATCTCTGCAGATGAGACAAATAATGTAAGCCCCATGACCATGCCTAGAACAACAATTTTTAAGAAAGCCAAGCTTCTCAATAAGTTTATTTGCAAGAAACTGATAATGATACTTTAAAGAATTTGCCTGCAAGAACTGATCATGAAGATTTGATGGAAAGTTCTTTAGATTCCTGCAACTCTGATAAAACCTATAATCCTGAATGGGATGCAGTTGCAGAATGTGATGAGGCTGACAAAGGAACTGTTGTGGTTTCCCTTTACCAGTTACAGAATACTTTAAGAAAATAATATGATAAATGTCAAAATAAACACGTTCATATTCTTCTGAAAAACAGAAATAAGGAGGTAATTCCTAATAGTACTTCCAAAGATTGTGACTCAGATGAAAATATTATGTATGTAAATGAATTGCATGTAAATGTAAATATTATGTAAATGTATAGAGAATTAGGCAAATAGTGTACAACGTGAGGAGCCTGATATCTCCATGAATGACTGTACGGTACTCGTGATTCTAGAGATAGGCAAGATGCTAGTGGCACCTTACAGCAAAATCTTTGAAGCAACTTATCTTTTGTCTTAGAGAGAAAGTACCAAAAGCCATCAAGATGCCCATTTTGCGACGTCTTTCAAAGCAGGTTATCAATACACATAAAGCTTAAGCATGCTAATCTTGAAAAAGTGAAAGATGCATTATCTTTTCCAGAGGAAGCAAGAAATCATATTTTTTTCATCTTTCAGGAAGCAAGGAATCCATAACGAAAACTTAGAACGGGCATATAAAGCCAGTCCATGTTTTCAACAAGAACGACAAGGAAAATCACGAACAAAGCTGTGCTTATGTAACAAATGCAGTGGATACTATTCCAAGAAATTGTATAGGTACCACAGAGCAACATGTATGGGGGACTCAGCTGTTATTCACAAATTCATACCTGTAGAATTATTAACCATCAGCACAGGGGAACATTTTAGGCAAGAGATTATGGCAAAGTTCATAGATGATGAAGTTGGTAGGCTTTGTAGGAGTGACCCACATATTATCAACTACGGCAGATGTCAGTGGGACAAATCAAAGCGAAAGGATGATAAGAAGGAGCCAGAACCGAAAGGTGTTGTGGTTTCGATGCTTTTTTTCACGCTAATTGATTTTGTATTAAATGTTATGTCATTGTACATCATAAAATATGTGAGATATCGTGTTTACAACTTCTCTCAGCAAAATCATATTAAGCCACACACACTATGCAAATTAATGAAATTCAATGTTTTTTTAGATAAAATGAACACGTACAAACTAGCTAAAATCATAGTATGAAACAAAACAGATATGTGATTGTTAAAATATGAGCATTTCAAGATTTTCACATTAAGCCCCGTCTACTAATTAACATGTATGACATCAACAAAAAACAATAGGGCACTTCTACAGACCATGGACTGTCTGTGTATCACAGTCCATAAAGCATTTCAATTCTTTCTTATTAAGCCCCGCCTACTTATTAATATGCATTATATCACCACCAACAACAATAGGGCATATCTGCAGACCATGGGCTATTTATATTCAAAATATGACATAAATCCAGTTTGCCGTTCTTGAGATTTAAAGCTTACAAGCGCTTTTCAACAAAATCATGCATATTTATTAATATGGTCATTGGCTTCACTAATAAACTTAGACATTTGAGAGCTCTAAACTCTGTACTCTTTAACTCCCAAATTACCCCTCCTGGGCAAAGATACTACAAATTATTTAATTTTGAAGTTTCTGTTATAAACATGCTGCAATTTCTTGCGGTTTACATACTCTCATTATCTGAGAACCCATTTATCATCTTTACAATTTTCTATGAATAATCTTTTCTGATCCTTCATGAAACTGGTTTTTATAAGGGTCAAGGGGCCATTTCTTGGTTCACATAATGGTTTTGTTTGTTAGTGCCTCATAACTTCATGGTATCAATCACCTTCACTTCAGTTTATCTGTTTGACATTATTCATTCGTTAATAATGAGTGTGTTTAAGTTCTATGTACAAGTTCATGATGTAAAAACGTTTAATTTCTTTTATATGCGTAGTGAGTGGGGCTTAATATAGTTTTGTTGAAAAGAGCTTGTAAACACAGTATCCTACAAATGGTAAACTCATACTTGGTACACAGATAGCCCATGGTCTGTACATGTGCCCTATTTTTTTCTTTTTATTTGTGGTGATATCATGCGTATTAATAAGTTGGTGGGGCTTAAAATTGAATTATTGAAAAAGTGATAAATGAGCAACTGTATATCCGTTTTGCGTCATATTGGGCCTGAAAATTGTGTTAATTATTGTGTACATGCTTATGTTATCAGCAGATGTCATTAATTTGCATGGTGGGCGTGGCTTAATGTGAAAGTGCTGTATCTCATGAACGATATACCAGATTTATGCTATGTCAGGTACACAGATGGGTCATTTTTGTACATACAGTATGTTTCAATGTTGTAGAAGTGATGTCATGAATATTAATGAGTAGGTGGCTAAGGTGGGGCTTACTGACAAATATTTCATAATGCAATAATGTAACAGTTAATACACATTATTCAAATTAATCAGATTGTGAAAAAAAGCATCGGAACCACAACACCTTTTGGTTCTGGTTAATATATGAAATGAATATAAAGCGAACATTAACACTACACAAGAAAAGTTTTATTTTGAATTGTCATTTTTTAAATATTTTTTTTACATGCATTACATGAAAAATTATAGGAATATTTCATTAATTACATAATCATATGACCTTCCTCAATAACCCACCCACAGACAGTCCATGTGAAACCATTTCCAGCAAAGGATATCCCCAGGGCTTTATGCCATGAAAAAACACCCACTTTTATATGTCCTAATTTAAGAAAGAAAAAAAAATGAATTACTTCGCTCAGGTTAGTGCTATGTCACAGCTCTTCAACAACGTTCATCATAGCCCCATTTTCAACAAGACATACGAGTTATGTTTATTTAGCCTTTCTGAATGGCTATGGAATGTTACCCAACTCATCATGATTTATTGTCATGCCTATTACTGATTGAATGATTGGAGAACCAATTTTGACCTTATAATTATATCATAGATTAAACTATTTAGGAGAAAAAGGAGGCTCATACAGGCACAATAGCTGACAATTTTAACCTGCATGATTAATGGAAACAGACATACGGTACCAATAAATGTATCACTTACACCTCCCCCTTCCCCCTCTCAATGATATGCATGACATCACCACCAACAGCACACAAATGGACCGTGGATTATCTGTGTACGACATATGACCTGTATGCAATGTATTGTCCTTGAGTTACAGTGTGTACAAGCTCCTTTTAGCGAATTCATATTAAGCCCCGCCCACTATGCATCTTAATGAAATTCAACGTTGTTCATGCCAGCTAACCACATATTTATACCACATATCAAACAAAGCGGGGGTAATTGTTAAAATATGAGCATTTTAAGATTTCAAAATTAAGCCCCACCTATTAATATACATGACATCACCACTACAATCAATAGGGCACATCTACAGAACGTGGTCTAACTGTGTACCACATATGACATAAAAACAGAATATCGATTTTTAGATATTGTGCTTACGAGCACTTTTTAGCTAAATCATATTAAGCCCTGCCCACTATGCATACTAATGATATTAAACGATTTTATACAATGAACACATACACACTGGCTATCAACATAATTAAACTAAATATGAAACGTCAGACATGTGATTGTCAAAATAAAGAGTATTTCAAGATTTTGTATATTAAGCCCCAACTACTTATTAATATGCATGATATGACTACCAAAAACAATAGGCCACATATACAGATCATGGGATATCTGTGTACCAAATATGACATGAATCCAGTTTACCGTTCTTGAGATGCCGTGCTTACAAGCTCTTGTCAGAAAAATCATGTTAAGCCCCGCCCACTATGCATATTAATGAAATTCTACATTGTTGTACCATGAAAACATGTTCATGGTACACACTAGCTAACAGCATAATTGCACTCAATATGAAACAAAGCAGACATACGTTTGTAAAAATATGAGCATTTCAAGATGTTTACATTAAGCTCCGCCTACTCATTAATATGCATGACATTACCACGAAAAACAATAGGGCACATCAACCGACCATGGGTTATTTGTGCTTTACATATGATATTAATCCAGTGTATCCTTCTTGAAATATCGCGCTTACGAACTTGCTGTCACAGACGCACATACACACGCATACATGCATAGGTACGTACTGTACGTACGTACGTACATACATACACACATACATACATACATACGTACGTACGTACATACATACTGCATAGGTTTCTTATGCTATTAGCATCGGAACCAAAAAGTGAAGAAAAAAGTATGTTATGTCTGTTATGTCTTGTACTACGCCGACATGACGGTCTCGTTCCCTAATTAATTAATTATCTATCTATCTATCTATCTATCTATCTATCTATCTATCAATCAATCTATCTATTTATGCATTGAATGATTGATTGATTCACACTAAAATACAGTATTTCCAATTCCGTTTATTACATGGGATTATCGGTGTGAACTCTTATCTACATAAAATAAAATTAACAAATTCCCCGTTTTGTATTTTTTTAAAGTCTGATAACGAAACCTACAACACCTGTTCTGGACTTGTCATTTAGTAAAACAATTCTGGACAGAGTCGAATTTATTAAGTCTTAGATCTCCCTTTAACTTTACTATCTCCAACGTTTGATTACACGGAAGTGTAAAGCACCCCCTTAAGTTTTATTTACTCCACGATTTACTCCACGCTAAATATTACATTTTTAGCTGTAAACCGAATAAGTCAATTCCAGATGTCTCAACTTTCTACTTCAAGCTTTCCTTTAACCTTACCTCTGAATATTATATTCTTAAGAACAGGGACTGGGATCGATTGTCACGACTTAGCTATTCTTTATAAGCAACAAAGTATCCTTCTTTTCTGTGTCTACCAACTGTGGTGTAGCGGTTATCATACATGTCTACAGACCACGAGGCCCTGGGTTCAAGCCTGGGTTGGGTAGACACGCCAGTGCACCACAACTGGGTTATCAAAGGCCATGGACATTGACTTGGTTGTCGATGTTATGTCTGTCCGTACGTCGTACCTGTGTTCTCGTCCGGGTCGTATTAAGCGTTTCGTGATAGCATTGTTACTATCATAACCGAATACGCAGGCGACGACCCCGTCATTGTAATTGTGTGTTTAAATCTCTTAAATCTTCTTTTTTGTTGCTCTTCTAAGCACTCATTTTTTGTTTACTTCAGTTGCTCCTTGTAATCGCCTAATGAATGCAGAGGATTCGTCTTTCTTCTTGTTCCCTCTTATTGTCTCTTGAACCTTTTGTGAGTCTATTTTTTTTATTGAACCTTAAGTATTCACCCCTGCGTTATTTACAGCCTCGATTAGGACCCTCTTAAGGTCTGCTCCTGTCTTTATTATCGCAATTTAGTTTTACCCTTTTTGTCTCGTAAAGCCTCTAG
>JAIGNY010004491.1:137500-140000 GCA_020152595.1 Chiridota heheva
TAATAAGCTTCACAGCATTACTCCAGAAACAAGTAACAAACGAGCAATCCCAAAAGAGATGAGATAGTCTCATCTGAGGCATTACAAAATGTACACAAGGGTGAATCTAATAAACCTATTTTATTCAAAAAATAATTGGTACTTAGTATCTTGTGAATGAAACGGAATTGGAAATAATGAAGTTTAGAATTCTTAACAGCTTTAAAGGATAACAGAAAGATTTTGATCAAATCAGTAACGTAAGGAAAATCGTCGTTCCACTTATCTAAACAGGATGGTACCTTCTTGTACTGTTTTACGATAGAATAATAGACTGATCTGTTGGAAATACAATTGGAACAATAAAGTGATAAATTTGAATCATTACGGGTAACATTAACAGAGTTGGCAACATGGGGAGGTAAATTATTTTTCCAAGAGGCCGGTATGCAAGAGATAATACCAAAATAACGGGTGAAAGGTAAGGATGTAACCTTGAACTCTTTTATAAAGTCAATATAACTTTTCGGGGAACCATCCATGCAGAAAAAGTCACGGACCCGGAATGCCCCAGCGTTTAAAAGATTCTTATCAAAAAATGTCTTGTTCCCAATTTTTAGAAGTGAGTTGTTTAAAATAATTTGATTATCAAAGAGATCAAGCGACATATTAAAGTTAAAAGAGAACCAAGCTTCACAAACCTGTTTTACAAAACAGTTCTTAATTTTCAAAAAATCATGTGGACTCATATTACATTTAAATAAAAACACATTTCCAAAATTACGTAAAGCTAAATCAAAAAAGATGTTCCAATTATTTAAAATAGGTGAACAATAACGACGAATCCAAGAACACTTTAGAGTAGAAATAAAAAATTCAACATGCAACATACGAAGCCCGCCCTAATAATAATCATTAATAAGTGAAGAGCTTTTAACTTTATGTGGTTTAACATTCCAAATAAACTTATACAAAATTTTGTTAAGTTCTTTGATATAGGAATGAGGGGGGTTTGGAAGCACAGTAGATAAGTAGACTAGTTGGGAAAGAGCAAAAGATTTAATGATAGTAATTTTGCCTATGGGTGTGAGGTCACGAGTTGACCATAGATTAAGAATGTTCTTAAGGCGAGATAATTTGGGCTGATAATTCAGGTGGAAAAAATCGTCATGGTGAGTTGTAAACGAGATACCTAAATAACAGATAGGACCATTGGAAAAGTTAAGAATATAATTTTTGAGATGATTTGGGGGTATTTCAGTGTAATAACCAAGGGGGGAAATGTATGATTTATCAAAATTAATTACGAGACCGGAAACTTTGCCAAAGACATTTAGACTTAAAATAGCGGCATCAGTGGACGATTTAGAACCGTCGGTAAATAGAACAGTGTCATTAGCATATTGACAAACTTTTAAGTTGATATCATTTACATGTATACCTCTAATAGAATGGTTATGCTTTATATAGATACAAAGAATTTCAGAACAAATTATACATAGATAAGGACTAAGGGGACAGCCTTGTCGTACGCCACGTGATACCTGAAAATAATTAGTACAATAACCATTGTTGATTACACATGAAGTGGCCTTTGCACAAAGGGTAGAAACCCATTGTATGAAACCCCGTCCAAATTTAAAATAAGAAAGTACCTTGTTAATAAATGAGTGGTCCAAGGAGTCGAACGCTTTCTCAAAATCGAGAAAGAGTAATGAAGCTGGTAAATTATTATGATTACAATAGCTAATAGTATCTAACACTAAACGAATATTTCCCCCGATAAACCTACCCTTAAGGAAACTAGTCTGCTCTGGACTGATAAGATCAATTAAAACACATTTTAAACGGTTGGCCAGGAATTTAGCTGCAATTTTGTAATCGGTATTAAGTAGAGCGATAGGTCTCCAGTTTTTTAAGAATGATGGGTTTTTGCCAGGCTTAAGAATTAAAGATATCACTGCCTGTGATTGTTGTTTGGATAAACACATATTATTATAAGAAAAATTTAACGCGTTAATAACGAATTTTCCAATTTTATCCCAAAAATGTTTATAAAAGTCAGAAGTTAAGCCATCGGTACCTGGTGATTTATTAGACGGCATAGAAAATAGGGAATCTTTGCATTCGCTAAAAGTTAATGGGCCTTCTAAAGAAACCGAATCCTCATTCGAAATACGTTTGTTACTGTTAATGGAATTGAAAAGCGTAGAGGGGTCACTAACAGGACGTTTGGAATAAAGAGAACAGTAAAACAATTCAATTTCACCAAGAAGTACATGCTTATCAGTAACATGCGAACCAGTATCGTTTATTAATTTAGTAATACACTTGGATGCCTTATTTCTACGTTCTAAGTTAAGGAAATACCTGGTGTTTTTCTCCCCACCCTCAACCCACCTTGCCCTGGAACGAATAAAAATACCTTTAAGTTTATAGTCGTATATCAAATCGAGCTCATTCTTGAAACCTTTTAAAGCAGATAAGTTTGAATCAGTGGGAGATGTTATACATAGTTGAT
>JAIGNY010004491.1:142500-152500 GCA_020152595.1 Chiridota heheva
CGTATCATATTTACACTTACCCACTTGATAGTTTAAGGTATACAACGTATAAGATATACACTTACCCGATTGATAGTTTAAGGTATACAACGTTTAAGATATATACTTACCGAATTGATAGTTTAAGGTACACAACGTGTAAGGTATACACTGACCGAATTGATAGTTTAAGGTATACAACGTATAAGATATACACTTACCGAATTGATAGTTAAACGTATACAACGTATAAGATATATTCTTGCACAAATGATAGTTTAAAGTATACAACGTATAAGATATACACTTACCCATTTGATAGTTTAAGGTATACAACGTATAAGATATACACTTACCCAATTGATAGTTTAAGGTATACAACGTATAAGATATATACTTACCGAATTGATAGTTTAAGGTACACAACGTGTAAGGTATACACTGACCGAATTGATAGTTTAAGGTATACAACATATAAGATATTCACTTACCGAATTGATAGTTAAACGTATACAACGTATAAGATATATTCTTGCACAAATGATAGTTTAAAGTATACAACGTATAAGACATACACTTACCCAATTGATAGTTTCAGGTATACAACGTATAAGATATACACTTACCAAATTGATAGTTTAAGGTATACAACGTATAAGATATACACTTATCAAATTGATAGTTTAAAGTATACAACGTATAAGGTATACACTAACCCAATTGATAGTTTAAAATTACAACGTATAAGATATACACTTACCAAATTGATAGTTTAAGGTATACAACGTATAAGATATACACTTACCCAATTGATAGTTTAAGGTATACAACGTAAAAGATGTACACTTACCGATTGATAGTTTAAGGTATACAACGTATACGATTTACACTTACTCAATTGCTTGTTGAGTTTATATGCTGTGACGTAGCGCCAAGAAATAACTACACACCAATACACACAAGGGAGTTTACTTTACATATCTGTAAATATATGTCTTCATGATTCGTACGATTTGTACGGAAGAGCTTCGGGGATAGGTTGTCATTCCAGACCCTGAGTTTGAGCACCTACGTTGAACCTTGAAAGGAAACGGGTGAAATACCCTATGGAAGGCAAACACTTTTGTTCTGATAGAAAGAACATTTATGGCGCTACCTGAACATTTCGTCCATGTTTTGACATAGTGAAGAATGTGCAAAAGTGGTTTTTCGTTTTGACATAGTGACGAATGAGCACCCAACAAAGTTTTATTGCAAATTACCATAATCAACAAGCAATATTTACAGTTTAATAATTTAATCGTCATAGAAAATGAGGAAAATAAACATATAAATGATAGTAATATGCGCTTAAAGACATTCGTCACTATGTCAAAACGAAAAAAGTGCTTTTCCTTTTGACCATACATTATATGTTAAAACGTGGACGATTTATTCAATGCGAGCAAGGTTTCAGCATTTAATTTTAGGGACTGAAGGATACTACTTCGAAAACAGGAAATATTTTAAATTTCTTAGTGACTTTCAAGAGTAGAAATATTCGAATTTACTGATGTTGATTGGAGAATGTCGTACGATTCCCGACTAATCATATAGTGTTAACAGTTTCAGGTGACATGAAAGATAATGCATGCAATCATAGCGATTAGGACCAATAGGTTCTAGTGATTATGCTGGCATAGAATTCACTCAGAATAAGGTAATGTACTCTGCACAGAGTAATGTACTCGGTATAAGGTAATCTACTCGGCATAAGGTAATGTACTTGGTATAAGGTAATGTACTCGGTATAAGGTATGTATACTCGGAATAAGGTAATGATAACGGTAATGTAACAAGAACATTTTGTCTTCATTGCTTCATGTTCAGTGTAATTTCTTATCAAATAGATGATATAAAGCTGTCAAAATGCTTTTCGTAAACCGTTGTGATGATAACTTATAGATTGTGAAATTGATAGAAACTTATTCATTCATACCTGTCCGATCTTGTCTTTGTTGTAACTTGATTGAATGTTAGGCAGTTGTCCGTGGTCCCAGATGCACTTGGCTGACCAACCCTTGGCTAGACTAGCAAGATCAGTATCCCATTCCTAAGTAATGAGAGAAACAGGTATTAATACATACATCCTTTACTTATGATTGTTGTGTTACGGTAAATGATGTGTGGGCGATGGGAATGATTCAACTGTTAACAAATTCGAAAATAATCACAGACGTATGGGAAATAATTTGTTGGGCTCAACCGCGGGCATTCACCCCCCCCCCCCCCTCCCCTCTTTATTTTTCGTATATTATTTCCTAAGAAAGTTGGTAACAGGGTAATACTGATCGGAAAAATGATTCCCCTGCTCTATTGCTCTTCTGAATTATTTACTTTAAGAGTTTGTGAGCCTACAAAAACTAAAATATTCTCCTGCTAGATATATAGGGAGAGAAGTATTGGTGATTATCTGGAAAAGCAAAAACAAACAACTTTTCTTTTCTGAAAAAGCGTTGAGGTAACCGCTTTGTAAAATTAGAGGCGGAACCCCTGAAACTCCGGGGTTATTTCTCTCCAGTTAAAGTTAAGTAAATCTACATCCGCCCTTTATTCAACGGGACGGGCACTGTATCCTGCACTGACAGATAGAGCACCCTTAAAAGTCATTCCTTTCCATGTAGCGTGCGTATTACATGTAAGATTTTGCAATCGTTTCACCTACCATTTTAAGTGCAAGCGAGCAGACAAAATGGACAGTAGATTTCGAGATATGTGTCCGTTTTTATGATAAAAACGAGCAAGACTTTAAGTTAAGATATGAACTAGATGGCGTGTATTATCCAGATCAAGAAGTAGTAAACAACTATTACCACATCCCCCTCTTTCTGAAGTAAGATGTGGTTTGCAAAACATGATTTATACAAAAATATAGAGGTAGTGGTACCATAACAGAATACGGATCATTGGAAATTATATCAAGTGTTTTGTTCTCTACTTCATATAAATTATATGCAATAGATGATATATCTGTATTGTATACAGTTACATGAGTTGTTAATGCAACCATAAATATTATACACAAATTAATATATGTTTTATCTGACAATCATTGGAGTGGACTACCCTATGTCAGAAAGGGCTTATTCTGCCCTGTTGGTCAGAAAACTTTGGTACACAGTAAATCACCTCTTTATATATATATATATATATATATATATATATATATATATATATATATATATATATATATATATATATATATATATATATATATATATATATATATATATATATATATATATATATATATATATATATATATATATATATATATATATATATATATATATATATATATATATATATATATATATGTATATATATATATATATATATATATATATATATATATATATATATATATATAAATATATATATATATATATATATATATATATATATATATATATATATATATATATATATATATATATATATATATATATATATATATATATATATATATATATATATATATATAAATAGCTACTGCATCTGATGAACTTTGGATAATAAGAATGATAATAACACTGTAGCTATTTGCATGCTTTCTGTTAGCCTTTTTGCCGTTTTGGTTGTGATCATATCACCAGCTATGTCTGTTATTTGGTTTCGTTCTGTTTGGTTTTCTTGCGGAGGATGTTGAATGTTATCTTCATCCTTCTTCAGATGTCTGCAATTTCGTCTCAGGAGGTTTCCAGTCAGTGTTTCCACTAGATATGATCGCGGTTGAGCGAGTTTTTCGATGATATTCGCTGGTTTACAGATTTTCGCTGGTTTCCAGGTTTTAGATGGTTTGTCGTAGATTCGAACGTGTTTCCTTCTAGAAGGGGAGGGAGTTTATGGGTGTGTAGATCTGCGTACTTTTTTTTTGCTTTTGCTGTTGTGTCGTTTGCTGCATGTGCTCGCTATATGATTGCTCTCTTTGGCTATTGTTTGAGTAGCGACTGGGAAGGATTTTTGGGATTAGACGGCCGAACATCAACTCTGCTGGGCTAGGAAAATTTGTGTCAAGTGGTGTTGCTCTAATGTTGAGCAGGGCTTTTTCAATGTCAGAGTTGGATTTCAAGCATTTCTTCAGGATTGGCTTTATGTGTTCAATCTGTCATTCAATGAATTCATTTAATTGGGGTGTGTCGGAATGCAGGTTGTGTGCTCGATGCCCCAATCATTGCAAAATTGATCGTATTCTTTTTGAAAGTGTGGACCATTATCAGAGACGATCCCATGTGCTTTTCCAAATAAAATGAATATCTCTTTTGTTTCGTCGATGACTGCTTTTGCAGTAATGGATGTCATCTGTTTGACTATTGGAACCTACTGTAATAATCGATTATGATCAAATATGTTTTGTTCCCAATTTCAAACAGGTCAGTCCCTAGTTTGTTGGGTTTTTCGCGCATGATCATAGGTTTTTTTGCTTGCTGTGATTGGAGCTTTTGGCAGAAGATACAGTCTTTGCACACGCGTTCTTATCTCTGTTGAATGTAGGCCAAAATATAGTTTTACGCGCAAGTTTCCTTGTTTTTTCAACTCCCTGGTGGCTTTCATGTAGTTGTGACAGAATGTTTCCGCGTAATGTTTCTGGGATAACAACCTGCCTTCCTTTAAAGATTAAGCCGTTTTCAATGGCAAGTTCGTCTTGATATCTCCAGTAACATCTAAATTCTGTAGGGATTCTTTCATTGTGTTTGGCAAGCCTGAGTTTATAATTTGACTTAGCTGATGGGAGGCTTTGTTCTTAGCGGTTTTGCTTTTGAGCTGGCCGCGTTTGCTGGGTGAAAAGTTTATAAGATCTAGTTCAATGCAATTGACGTTCTGGTTCAGGCTTATTTCAGACTTATTGGCTTGATTTGGCATTCTAGACAAGGCGTGCACGAAGGTCGTGTCAGGACCTGATCGATACTTGACGGTATAATCATAACCTTGTATTTTTACAAGGAGTTTTTGGAGCCGCGGAGGGACTGCAAATAGAAGTTTTTTTTATGATCATCTCGAGTGGCTTATGATCCGTGATGATATTAAACTGGCGTCCAAATAAGTAGTGGTGGAAGCGTTGTATGCTATGGACTATCGCAAAACACCCACGTTCTATGTTACTATGATTTGCTTGCGTCTGCGTTAGGGTCTTGCTGGCTACTGCAATAGGACCATTGCCCTGCACGAGTGCTGCGCCTAGTCCACGACCGGACGCATCTACTTCAAGGGCTACAGGCTGTGCTGGGTCATAGTAATTGAGGCTGATGCTGTCAGATACAGATTTTTTGACTTTTTTAAAAGTGGCTTGATGAACTTCGCCCCACTTGAACAGTACATCTTGCTTCAGCAGATCACGGAGTGGTTCTATCACATCTGCTAAGTTGGGAATATGACATGCAAGAAGTGTTACCATGCCAATGAACTTTTGAAGATGTTGCTTGTCTTAGGAAGTGGAAGTTTCATGTCTTTGGTTTTTGCTGGATCCGGGAACATTCCTTTGTCTGTGTACAATCTTCTAAAAAAACATAACGCTCTTCGCTTTTATTTGGCACTTTTTTTTAGTTTAAAGCTAGGCCTTCTCTCTCTGCGACTATCATGAAGTTGATGAGTCGGCGATCATGTTGCTCCTCTAATACACCATAGACAATTATTGAAACTCCAGTAACCGCTTTGAACAAAATTTGTCAAAGATTTTGTCAAAGTTTGTCAAAATCAATAAGATTCATTGTTCGTCTTGATTTTAGGCCAAGAATGGCTGGTCCTTGCACGTCGACAACATAAAACCTGTCTTCAGTTATGGTACTGCTATCCTTGCGCTGTAGATTGAAATTCAGAGATCCATGATACGGTATTTCATGCTCGCTGTAAGAAGTTAGATGTAGAGAGTCCTTACTGAGAGTCTTACTTGGGGTAGTATTCCCAACATTTGTTTGAATGTCCTTAGGGGTAGGGTATTGCCTTGTGCTCCGCTATTGACTTTCAGACGGATTCGACCGTTCACATGGGGGTTGCTGTTGTGGACAATTCAGCTAGCAGTTTATTCTTATCGGGTGATTGGGAGTGGATATCGAGGCCATAAAACAAGTTGAGTTCTTCATATATATCCTGTTCATAGCTAATTTCATGCATGGGTTTGATTTCTAGGATTTTGTTTGCTTCTTTGTGTCCTTATTTGATTGCTTGGGGCTTTATCTGCAGTGTTTTTTCCAATGATTGATCAATGATTGTCGCAAGTGTCACCGTATGCTGGGCACTTGCGCCGTGAATGATTAAGTCCGCAATTTCCGCACTTAAAGTTGGGTTGGTTTGTTCTTTTTGCGTGATTGTTTGAGCTACAAGGTGTGGGGATTTGTGAATCCTCCTTATTGCTGATTCAGATGCAATTATGGCTTCATATTCACGTCCTCTCTCGATAACTTGCGCAATTGGGTATTACTTAGGTTTGGTGGGGCATTCTTTTCTGAATTCATGATAGGGAATGTACACTACGACCATTCGATAAGTCGGCTTTCGTTAAGTTCACCGTCCGGGAATCGACACTTTAGTGCTTTTACGCGCAATCTTGAAATAAAATCATTGATGACTTCGCCGTCTATTTGTCGCACTGTCGAAAACTCAGGAGTTATAAAAACACGTCATGTATAGCAAGAAAATTACTAGTGATAATCAGAATTGCAAATAATATTTGTATTTGCAAAAGTGTGGAGGCACCCAATTCAGCCCCAAAATGTTATGAAGGAGGAATGAGGGGTCTGGGACCCCTTCCCCTATACACAAACACACATACACGCACACACTTGCTTTTTCGACGAAATTCTAAAAAGTTGGGATATTCTTTGTTTTTCATATATTCTTTGCTTAAAAACAAAACAAAATTGTTCTCAGAAGTGGGTCAAATTTGAACACCTTGTCTTGGGAGGGGAGTCTAGGACCTTCCCGGGCCTCTTCACTTTTGTAATGCTGGCTACGCCATTGGATTTGACTGCCATAGGTTTGCAGATGTGATAACTATTACACGGCTACTGAATATTCAATGGAACAATTATAATCTGTATGAATTAAATGGATCAATGTAGGATCTTAATGGGTCAATGTAGGATCTTAATAGATTAATGAAATCAATGTAGGATTTTATTGGATTAAATGGATCAATGTAGGATCTCAATGGATGAATACAGGATCTTAATGGATCAATGTGGGATCTTAATGGATCAATGTAGGATCTTAATGGATTAAATGGATCTTAATGGATCAATGTAGGATAGTAATCGATTAAATGGATCAATGTAGGATCTTAATGGATCAATGTAGGATCTAAATGGATCAATGTAGGTTCTTAATGGATTAAACGGATCATTGTAGGATATTAATGGATCAATGTAGGATCTTAATGGATCAATGTAGGATCTAAATAGATCAATGTAGGTTCTTAATGGAATAAATGGATCATTGTAGGATATTAATGGATCAATGTAGGATCTTAATGGATCAATGTAGGATATTAATAAATCAACGTAAGATTTTAATGGATTAAATAGATCAATGTAGGATCTTAATAGATTAAATGGATCAATGTAGGATCATAATGGATCAATGTAGTAATTTAATGGATTAAATATATCAATGTAGGATCTTAATGAATCAATTTAGGATCTTATTGAATCAATGTATGATCTTAATTGATTAAATGGATCAATGTAGGATCATAATGGATTAAATGTAGGATCCTAATGGATTACATGGATCAATGTAGGATCCTAATGAATCAATGTTGGCCCTTAATTGATTCAATGGATCAACGTAGGATCTTAATGGATCAAATTAGGATCTTAATGGATCAATGTAGGATCTTAATGAATCATTGTACGATCTTAATGGATCAATGTAGTATCTTAATGGATGAAATAAATCAATGTTGGATCTTAATGGATTAATTTAGCATCTTAATGGACTATTTTAGGATCTTAATGGATCAATGAGGATCTTAATGGATTACATGAATTAATATAGGTTCTTATTGGATTAAGTGGATCAATGTAGGCTCGTAATGGATCAATGTAGGAAATTAATGGATCAATGTTGGATCTTAATAGATTAATTGGATCAATGTAGGAACGAAATGGATCAATGTAGGATTTTAATGAATTAAATGGATCAATGTAGGATCGTAATGGATCAATGTAGGATCTTAATGGATCAATGTAGGATCTTAATAGATCAAATGGATCAATGTAGGATGATAATGGACTTAATAGATCAATATAGTATCTTAATGGATTATGTTAGGATCTTAATGGATCAGTGAGGATCTTAATGGAAAAAATGAATCAATGTAGGTTCTTAATTAATTAAATGGATCAATGTAGATTCTTAATGGCTCAATGTAGGAGATTAATGGATCAATGTTGGATCTTAATAGATAAATTGGATCAATGGAGGATGTAAATTGATCAATGTGGGATCTTAATGGAATAAATGGATCAATATAGGATCTTAATGGATCAATGTAGGATCTTAATGAATTAATGAGGATCTTAATGGATTGTATGGATCGATGTAGGGTCTTAAAGGATTAAATAGATCAATGTATAATCTTAATGGATCAATGTAGGATAACAATGGATCAATGTAGGATCTTAATGGATCAATGTAGGATCTTAATGGATCACTGTAGGATCTTAATGGATCAAAATAGGATCCTAATGGATCAATATAGGATCTTAATGGATTAAGTGGATCAATGTAGGATCTTAATAGGTCAATGTAGGATCTTAATGGAACAAATGGATCAATGTAGGATCTTAAAGGATTAAATGGATCAATGTATAATCGTAATGGATCAATGTAGGATCTTAATGGATTAAATAGATCAATGTAGGATCTTATTGGATTAATGTAGGATCTGAAAGAAATAAATGGATCAATGTAGGATTTTTCTTCAAAAATCCTGCAATACAACACATCGTTATCAATGTAATGCGAATATAAACAAATCAATGGTTGTTGAAAGAAGTAAGGGTTAACATGGAGCTATGCACTCCAGTATAGCTCCATGCTTACAGCAAATAGCTTCCACAGCTTACAGTACAAAATTAATTCTTATCGGGAAAAGATAGCCGTCTCCTTTTAAATTTTTCGATGCTCACAAAATGTATCAGTTTTCAAAAACGGTAACCACAACCCTAATTTACTTTAGATTAATTTGTTGCCACTTAAATGTTTGAACATACAAAAAATAATTCCTACCAATCTTTCCATATTACTTGCAGGGGGATCCACGTTACTCCTATATGAATTATGCGCATTTACAATAGCGTTGATTTCCTCTTGGGTGAAAGCTGTTCTTCCTGCGCTCCTTTTGACGATGTCGTAAAGAATATCCTCGGGAGAAAATAATACAGCGGCGATAGTTTGAAAGCAAACCATTAATGCACACATTCGTGCCATCCCATCCATCGAACTCCCAGTCATCTTCCTAGATGGAACAAAATCATGCAAAAAATGTTGAATTTGCTGATGATCTTCAGTAAGACACAGTTACCTAAAACCAATTCATTCTGCCATGGGGTCACATATAGTAACACATGATTCTGCAAACGTTAACCGTGTTTCTGCTCATGTTGTAGACATGCAACTAGACGATCGCTTTGGGGTTATTAACAAAATACAGGCTAGTCTTTCAAAATATTTCAAACTTTTGGTGTAAAGTCACATCTGCGTCAAAATATGCGAAAGCATAATTGATCTCATAAGGTAGCACGGAACTAATACGGTATCACTCCGCTATCCATAAATGAGAACCTTGGAGGAAAAGGTTAATACAAATATTTTCGAGAGGTCCCATTTCATGGAACGGGAAGCTGAGAAGTTAAAAATTTCAGGAATGGTAAAGAAAGGATAGGGACTTGACTATGCATCTCTAAACTTGACGATATTCGTTTCAGTAAAAGTTTCATTGAGGACTATTTTACCATGGACCCACACCAAAATTTGAATGATT
>JAIGNY010004491.1:157500-160000 GCA_020152595.1 Chiridota heheva
AAATCATTGCTAAACATATCAATGCTAAACATATCAATGCTAAACATATCAATGCTAAACATATCAATGCTAAACATATCAATGCTAAACATATCAATGCTAAACATATCAATGCTAAACATATCAATGTTAAACGTATCAATGCTAAACATATAAATGATATACATATCAATGCTAAACATATCAATGCTAAACATATCAATGCTAAACATATCAATGCTAAACATATCAATGCTAAACATATCAATGCTAAACATATCAATGCTAAACATATCAATGCTAAACATATCAATGCTAAACATATCAATTCTAAACATATCAATGCTAAACAAATCATTGCTAAACATATCAATGCTAAACATATCAATGCTAAACATATCAATGCAAGTGGTAAAATTCATTTCCAGAGCGATTTCAAAAGTTTAAATGACTGGGCCAACAAGGGCGATGTTTGCATTGAAGCAATACAATCACTTGGTTTAGTACAGTGAGCTCCCGATCACAAGTCCAGTTCCGTATATAATGCCGACCAAACATATTTCGGAATGTGTCAACACAAGATGGTTTCGGAGACTGACCGATAGTAGGTGGCCGGGCATGCCGTGCAGCATTTTTTTAAGCCCCCCCCCCCCCTTACCCTCACTCCTCCCTCCCTTCCACATCCCCGCTTCCAACAACCCTGCAAATGATATGCCTTAGATTTAGGGTGTATGCATATCCATATTTCATCGATGTAACTTTCAGTATAGAAACCACGGCCAGCGGAATGGTATAATTAAACCTTTGATCCTAGAAACACATTATGGGATCGCATTAATGGCTGAACACTAATATGACGTGCTTCAAGCTGTCAAGGTAAATTACTTTTTTGTTGTGACCCTCAGGACATCTTTTAATTGAGAACTATATTTTTAAATTTATGACTTCAAATTAAGTACTATTTACTGAAGGTTGTATTTTAATGGTTACTATGCTACAATCGATTTCAGCAACGCTAACATTATAAATTTATGACGTTGTTTTTAATACGTCATGTAAATTGGCAACGTTTGAGGAATGTAGACGAAAACACTTCCGGTGCCAATCCAATATTTTAATAGCCAGGTCTAAAAAGTGATATGAAGAATCGTTTCATTTAGATATTTCTACTGTTTCAGAAACATAATAGAAAATATTTATTACAACAACAAAATATTTGCAGAGTCACAAAGAGATTGTGAAGGAGAATAATATTATTTGAAATTCAAAATGAACGAGGCTAGTCTTACCGGATGTAGTGAGATAAACGCATCAACGGTAGCCTGAGGCACTACATGCTAGGTAATACTTGTGTAGCAGGCATGTAATGGCTATAACGTATAATCATGGAGCTATTAACTGATACGATCAGAATGTTGACTACACCGGATGCGGTTCTGAAACTTAAAGAGCTAAGTTAACAGGTTAAGAAATTGGTAGCGTCAATCACGTACACACTGTTATCTTGCAACCTGTCAAATTCAGCGTGGGTTTTTCAGGAGAACCAAGTTGCAGATCGTCTTTACTTATTGTATCTATTCTATTTTATAATGAAAAGACTAAAACCTACATAACTTTGTTCTCTTTCTTAATTGGTCATGTGTAGCTTTTCGTTTTTGAGAGGGCTTAAGCTCGTCCACCCCCTCCCCCCCCTCTCGAAAAAAAAACAAACACTGAATGCCGTTTTCAGATTAGGGAGGATTTTGATGAAAGTGAAATTATTAACATAACATTGAAGGAAAATGTGTAAAATTGTTGGAAATTTTGTTTGATTTTTGCAACACTGCCCTGAGAATTTACCAAATTGACAGTTTGCTTTAATGGGAAGTGATTTTTTTTCTGGAAATTGAAGAAAATTTACCGGAAAATAAAGAAGATTTCATCAAAGAGCTTCAAGCTTTTTCAAAATGAAGGAAATTTTCCGCAAATTGAACGATATTTCTCGAAAATTGACCAAGATTTCCTTCAAATTCATGAAAATTTGGCAGAAGTTGAACATTTTTTTTCTTTTGAGGAAGGGGCTATGATTTTTTAGGGGTTAAAGCCCCGTTCCCTTAAGACACGCCACCGCTTTCTTTATTACTAATCATTCAAAAAAAAAAAAAAAAAAGGCCACGACAGCCCTTTTTAAAGGGTGTTCTTATTAAGGCTGAATTTGAATACGGTTTTAGTGTCGGTCACGACTAGGCCTATTAATTACCGATTGAAATAAAGCTGATGTCATTCAGTGAACAACTACTGACGACAAAACGAGGAGGTTTCAAACTTTGTTCTTGGTTACTAACAAGTTTGAAGCCCTTTCAGATTTGTACAAAAATGACTGGAATAAAACTAGAAGTACCACACATTTCTCCAACATTTTATTGAATACGTTTCCAAAATGTCAGCCAGCATCGCAGGTTAATTGGGATTTCTTACATAGGGGACAAAGCCATGCTATAGTAATATCAATTGTCAAGAGTCCCAGGCATGAGAGTTTCAC
>JAIGNY010004491.1:165000-408266 GCA_020152595.1 Chiridota heheva
GTCATAGCATAGCTTAAACAATTAACAGACCTCAGGGATCTAGTAGTCATAGCATAGCTTAAACAATTAACAGACCTCAGGGATCTAATGGTCATAGCATAGCTTAAACAATTAACAGATCTTAGTGATCTAGTGGTCATAGCATAGCTAAAACAATTAAGAGACCTCAGTGATCTAGTGGTCATAGCATAGCTAAAACAATTAAGAGACCTCAGTGATCTAGTGGTCATAGCATAGCTAAAACAATTGAGAGACCTCAGTGATCTAGTGGTCATAGCATACTTAAACAATTAACATACCTTAGTGATCTAGTGGTCATAGCATAGCTTAAACAATTAACAGACCTCAGAGATCTAGTGGTCACACCTAGAGACAATTAAGAGTCAGTGATCTAGTGGTCATAGCATAGCATAGTTAAACAATTAAGAGACAGTGATCTCAGTGATCTAATGGTCATAGCATAAGCAATTAAAACAATTAACAGACCTAGTGATCTAGTCATAGGTCATTAGCATAGCTTAAACAATTAACAGACCTCAGTGATCTAGTGGTCATAGCATAGCTTAAACAATTAACAGACCTCAGTGATCTAGTGGTCATAGCATAGCTTAAACAATTAACAGACCTCAGGAATCTAGTGGTCATAGCATAGCTTAAACAATTAACAGACCTCAGTGATCTAGTGGTCATAGCATAGCTTAAACAATTAACAGACCTCAGTGATCTAGTGGTCATAGCATAGCTTAAACAATTAACAGACCTCAGTGAAGTGATCTAGTGGTCATAGCATAGCTTAAACAAATTAACAGACCTCGGTGAACTAATGGTCATAGCATAGCTTAAACAATTAACAGACCTCAGTGATCTAGTGGTCATAGCATAGCTTAAACAATTAACAGACCTCGGGGATCTAGTGGTCATAGCATAGCTTAAGCAATTAACAGACCTCAGTAATCTAGTGGTCATAGCATAGCTTAAACAATTAAGAGACCTCAGTGATCTAGTGGTCATAGCATAGCTTAAACAAATAACAGACCTCAGGGATCTAGTGGTCATAGCATAGCTTAAACAATTAAGAGACCTCAGTGATCTAGTGGTCATAGCATAGCTAAAATTAAAGACCTCAGTGATCTAGTGGTCATAGCATAGCTTAAACAATTAACAGACCTCAGTGATCTAGTGGTCATAGCATAGCTAGCATAGCTTAAACAATTAAGAGACCTCAGTGATCTAGTGGTCATAGCATAGCTAAACAATTAACAGATTTCAGGATCTAGTGGTCATAGCATAGCTTAAACAATTAAGAGACCTCAGGATCTAGTGGTCATAGCATAGCTTAAACAATTAACAGACCTCAGGGATCTAGTGGTCATAGCATAGCTTAAACAATTAAGAGACCTCAGATCTAGTGGTCATAGCATAGCTTAAACAATTAAGAGACCTGGATCTAGTGGTCATAGCATAGCTTAAACAATTAACAGACCTCAGTGATCTAGTGGTCATAGCATAGCTAAAACAATTAACAGACCTCAGGGATCTAGTGGTCATAGCATAGCTAAAACAATTAACAGACCTCAGTGATCTAGTGGTCATAGCATGGCTTAAACAATTAACAGACCTCAGTGATCTAGTGGTCATAGCATAGCTTAAACAATTAACAGACCTCAGTGATCTAGTGGTCATAGCATAGCTTAAACAATTAAAACAATTAACAGACCTCAGGGATCTAGTGGTCATAGCATAGCTAAAACAATTAACAGACCTCAGTGATCTAGTGGTCATAGCATAGCTAAAACAATTAACAGACCTCAGTGATCTAGTGGTCATAGCATAGTTAAAACAATTAAGAGACCTCAGTGATCTAGTGGTCATAGCATAGCTTAAAACAATTAAGAGACTTCAGTGATCTAGTGGTCATAGCATAGCTAAAACAATTTAACAGACATGGTAAGTTTAAAACAATTCAGGGATCTAGTGGTCAGCTTAAACAATTAACATAGAGCTAAAACAATTAACAGACCTCAAGGGATCTAGTGGTTATAGCATATAGCTTAAACAATTAACAGACCTCAGTGATCTAGTTGTTAAGCAGACTTAAACAATTAACAGACTTTAGGGATCTAGTGGTCATAACAGAGCTTAAACAATTAACAGACCTCAGTGATCTAGTGGTCATAGCATAGCTTAAACAATTAAGAGACCTCAGGGATCTAATGGTCATAGCATATCTTAAACAATTAACAGACCTCAGGGATCTAGTGGTCATAGCATAGCTTAAACAATTAAGAGATCTCATGGATCTAGTGGTCATAGCATAGCTTAAACAATTAAGATACCTCAGTGATCTAGTGGTCATAGCATAGCTTAAACAATTAACAGACCTCAGTGATCTAGTGGTCATAGCATAGCTTAAACAATTAAGAGACCTCAGGGATCTAGTGGTCATAGCATAGCTTAAACAATTAAGAGACCTCAGTAATCTAGTGGTCATAGCATAGCTTAAACAATTAAGAGACCTCAGTAATCTAGTGGTGATAGCATAGCTAAAACAATTAACATACCTCAGGGATCAAGTGGTCATAGCATAGCTTAAACAATTAACAGACCTCAGGGATCTAGTGGTCATAGCATAGCTTAAACAGTTAACATACCTCGGTGATCTAGTGGTCATAGCATAGCTAAAACAATTAACAGACCTTAGTAATCTAGTGGTCATAGCATAGCTTAAACAATTAAGAGACCTCAGGGATCTAGTGGTCATAGCATACCTTCAACAATTAAGAGACCTCAGTGATCTAGTAGTCATAGCATAGCTAAAGCAATTAACAGACCTCAGGGATCTAGTGGTCATAGCATAGCTTAAACAATTAACAGACCTCAGTGATCTAGTGGTCATAGCATAGCTTAAACAATTAACAGACCTCAGGGATCTAGTGGTCATAGCATAGCTTTAACAATTAACATACCTCAGGGATCTAGTAGTCATAGCATAGCTTAAACAATTAACAGACTTTAGGGATCTAGTGGTCATAGCATAGCTTAAACATTTAACAGACCTTAGGGATCTAGTGGTCATAGCATAGCTTAAACATTTAACAAACCTCAGGTATCTAGTGGTCATAGCATAGCTTAAACAATTAACAGACCTCAGGGATCTAGTGGTCATAGCATAGCTTAAACAATTAACAGACCTCAGGGATCTAGTGGTCATAGCATAGCTTAAACAATTAACAGACCTCAGGGATCTAGTGGTTATAGCATAGCTTAAACAATTAACAGACCTCAGTGATTTAGTGGTCATAGCTTAGCTTAAACATTTAACAGACCTCAGTGATCTAGTGGTCATAGCATAGCTTAAACAATTAAGAGACCTCAGTGATCTAGTGGTCATAGCATAGCTTAAACAATTAACAGAACTCAGGGATCTAGTGGTCATAGCATACTAAAACAATTAACAGACCTCAGGGATCTAGTGGTCATAGCATAGCTTAAAGAATTAACAGACCTCAGTGATCTAGTGGTCATAGTATGGCTTAAACAATTAACAGACCTCAGTGATCTAGTGGTCATAGCATAGCTTAAACATGTAAGAGACCTCAGTGATCTAGTGGTCATAGCATAGCTTAAACAATTAACAGACCTCAGGGATCTAGTGGTCATAGCATAGCTTAAACAATTAACAGACCTCAGTGATCTAGTGGTCATAGTATGGCTTAAACAATTAACAGACCTCAGTGATCTAGTGGTCATAGCATAGCTTAAACATGTAACAGACCTCAGGGATCTAGTGGTCATAGCATAGCTTAAACAATTAAGAGCCCTCAGGGATCTAGTGGTCTTAGCATAGCTAAAGCAATTAACAGACCTCAGGGATCTAGTGGTCATAGCATAGCTTAAACAATTAACAGACCTCAGTGATCTAGTGGTCATAGCATAGCTTAAACAATTAACAGACCTCAGTGATCTAGTGGTCATAACATAGCTTAAACAATTAAGAGACCTCAGGTATCTAGTGGTCATAGCATAGCCTAAGCAATTAAGAGACCTCAGTGATCTAGTGGTCATAGCATAGCTTAAACAATTAAGAAACCTCAGTGATCTAATGGTCATAGCATAGCTGTAACAATTAAGAGACCTCAGTGATCTAGTGGTCATAGCATAGCTTAAACAATTAACAGATTTCAGGGATCTAGTGGTCATAGCATAGCTTAAACAATTAAGAGACCTCAGGGATCTAGTGGTCATAGCATAGCTTAAACAATTAACAGACATCAGGGATCTAGTGGTCATAGCATAGCTTAAACAATTAAGAGACCTTAGGGATCTAGTGGTCATAGCATAGCTTAAACAATTAAGAGACCTCAGTAATCTAGTGGTCATAGCATAGCTAAAACAATTAACATACCTCAGGGATCAAGTGGTCATAGCATAGCTTAAACAATTAACAGACCTCAGGGATCTAGTGGTCATAGCATAGCTTAAACAATTAACAGACCTCAGTGATCTAGTGGTCATAGCATAGCTTAAACAATTAACAGACCTCAGTGATCTAGTGGTCATAGCATAGCTTAAACAATTAACAGACCTCAGTGATCTAGTGGTCATAGCATAGCTTAAACAATTAACATACCTCAGGGATCTAGTGGTCATAGCATAGCTAAAACAATTAACAGACCTCAGTGATCTAGTGGTCATAGCATAGCTAAAACAATTAAGAGACCTCAGTGATCTAGTGGTCATAGCATAGCTTAAACAATTAAGAGACCTCAATGATCTAGTGGTCATAGCATAGCTTAAACAATTAAGAGACTTCAGTGATCTAGTGGTCAGAGTATAGCTAAAACAATTAACAGACCTCAGGGATCTAGTGGTCATAGCATATAGCTTAAACAATTAACAGACCTCAAGGATCTAGTTGTTATAGCATAGCTTAAACAATTAACAGACTTTAGGGATCTAGTGGTCATAACAGACTTAAACAATTAACAGACCTCAGTGATCTAGTGGTCATAGCATAGCTTAAACAATTAAGAGACCTCAGGGATCTAATGGTCATAGCATATCTTAAACAATTAAGAGACCTCAGGGATCTAGTGGTCATAGCATAGCTTAAACAATTAAGAGATCTCAGGGATCTAGTGGTCATAGCATAGCTTAAACAATTAAGATACCTCAGTGATCTAGTGGTCATAGCATAGCTTAAACAATTAACAGACCTCAGTGATCTAGTGGTCATAGCATAGCTTAAACAATTAAGAGACCTCAGGGATCTAGTGGTCATAGCATAGCTTAAACAATTAAGAGACCTCAGTAATCTAGTGGTCATAGCATAGCTAAAACAATTAACATACCTCAGGGATCAAGTGGTCATAGCATAGCTTAAACAATTAACAGACCTCAGGGATCTAGTGGTCATAGCATAGCTTAAACAGTTAACATACCTCGGTGATCTAGTGGTCATAGCATAGCTAAAACAATTAACAGACCTTAGTAATCTAGTGGTCATAGCATAGCTTAAACAATTAAGAGACCTCAGGGATCTAGTGGTCATAGCATACCTTAAACAATTAAGAGACCTCAGTGATCTAGTAGTCATAGCATAGCTAAAGCAATTAACAGACCTCAGGGATCTAGTGGTCATAGCATAGCTTAAACAATTAACAGACCTCAGTGATCTAGTGGTCATAGCATAGCTTAAACAATTAACAGACCTCAGGGATCTAGTGGTCATAGCATAGCTTTAACAATTAACATACCTCAGGGATCTAGTAGTCATAGCATAGCTTAAACAATTAACAGACTTTAGGGATCTAGTGGTCATAGCATAGCTTAAACATTTAACAGACCTTAGGGATCTAGTGGTTATAGCATAGCTTAAACATTTAACAAACCTCAGGTATCTAGTGGTCATAGCATAGCTTAAACAATTAACAGACCTCAGGGATCTAGTGGTCATAGCATAGCTTAAACAATTAACAGACCTCAGGGATCTAGTGGTCATAGCATAGCTTAAACAATTAACAGACATCAGGGATCTAGTGGTTATAGCATAGCTTCAACAATTAACAGACCTCAGTGATTTAGTGGTCATAGCTTAGCTTAAACATTTAACAGACCTCAGTGATCTAGTGGTCATAGCATAGCTTAAACAATTAAGAGACCTCAGTGATCTAGTGGTCATAGCATAGCTTAAACAATTAACAGAACTCAGGGATCTAGTGGTCATAGCATACTAAAACAATTAACAGACCTCAGGGATCTAGTGGTCATAGCATAGCTTAAAGAATTAACAGACCTCAGTGATCTAGTGGTCATAGTATGGCTTAAACAATTAACAGACCTCAGTGATCTAGTGGTCATAGCATAGCTTAAACATGTAAGAGACCTCAGTGATCTAGTGGTCATAGCATAGCTTAAACAATTAACAGACCTCAGGGATCTAGTGGTCATAGCATAGCTTAAACAATTAACAGACCTCAGTGATCTAGTGGTCATAGTATGGCTTAAACAATTAACAGACCTCAGTGATCTAGTGGTCATAGCATAGCTTAAACATGTAAGAGACCTCAGGGATCTAGTGGTCATAGCATAGCTTAAACAATTAACAGACCTCAGGGATCTAGTGGTCTTAGCATAGCTAAAGCAATTAACAGACCTCAGGGATCTAGTGGTCATAGCATAGCTTAAACAATTAACAGACCTCAGTGATCTAGTGGTCATAGCATAGCTTAAACGATTAACAGACCTCAGGGATCTAGTGGTCATAGCATATCTTGAACAATTAACAGACCTCAGTGATCTAGTGGTCATAGTATGGCTTAAACAATTAACATACCTCAGTGATCTAGTGGTCATAGCATAGCTTAAACATGTAAGAGACCTCAGGGATCTAGTGGTCATAGCATAGCTTAAACAATTAACAGACCTCAGGGATCTAGTGGTCATAGCATAGCTTAAACAATTAACAGACCTCAGTGATCTAGTGGTCATAGTATGGCTTAAACAATTAACAGACCTCAGTGATCTAGTGGTCATAGCATAGCTTAAACATATAAGAGACCTCAGGGATCTAGTGGTCATAGCATAGCTTAAACAATTAACAGACCTCAGGGATCTAGTGGTCATAGCATAGCTAAAGCAATTAACAGACCTCAGTGATCTAGTGGTCATAGCATAGCTTAAACAATTAACAGACCTCAGTGATCTAGTGGTCATAGCATAGCTTAAACAATTAACAGACCTCAGGGATCTAGTGGTCATAGCATAGCTTAAACAATTAAGAGACCTCAGGGATCTAATGGTCACAGCATAGCTTAAACACTTAACAGACCTCAGGGATCTAGTCGTCATAGCATAGCTTAAACAATTAAGAGACCTCAGTGATCTAGTGGGCATATAATAGCATCAGTATGACAATCTAGTGTCCCTGGTTCAATTCCTGGTGGGGATCTAAATTTACAACATATCCGAACACGATATTGTCATAACAAAATGATTTTCCCTTAAAATCATTTCATTTTTATTTCATTTTGATTATTTGGTGATATTTTAAAAGTTCAGAATATTCTTTGATCCAACACTTCAATGGGTTTCGGGTAGTTCCCCCTTCCCTTCCTACTCATGAGTTTTGCCCTTCCTGATAAAGTCGTGTTCCCAACCCAATGCATGGATGCAAGCTGAGAGTGTGCATAACCCCTATGCATAGATCTCAAGAGTTTATTAAGCCATTTGGATGAGGATGAAATGCCCCTCTCCCCTCTAATATGAAATCAGACTTTTAATTTCAAGATGGATAAAAACTCTCTTCTTTTCTTCCACGGTTGACAGTATGACTATAATATTGAAGGATATGTTTGGAGAGGAAGGGGCCATTCGGAAGCATTTGGAATTAAAATTTAAATGGGTTTCAGTGAGAGCTTAAACTGATTAACAAATTGAAATTAAGCAGATCTCAATATCCTCAGATCTTATTTATAATGTAAGCAGTGACATTTAATAGGAGTCCGTAAAGAGCGTCATTCCACCTTCACAATATCTTCAAAGTAAGGCATCGGAGCTATACAATCTGTTGGTTTCTAGTGTAATATGTAATATGTATTTTCATACTTCATTTGTTTTCTTATCTTCAGCTTTTTGTAATCTTTTTTTTTTATATGGTTTTCGTTTTAACTACTTGCTCTTTCTTACATGTTCTCATGGTATCTTTTGTGTAGATTTTATTTGTGTGTAACTATTATTTTCAGGGACTGCGGAGCGTTGAAAATATTAGGGGAGGGTGCTACTGAGGTCAGGTGACATAACAATATCGGGGGTAATTAGGTCGGGTAACGTGACAACAAATGTTCACCTAAAATTATTGGGGACTGAAGCCCCCAATAATTGTATGTCTTCTTTGATGTAGCCTAATTTTATTATATTACCTGTTTCCTTTTATGTTTTGAATTGTGTTTATGTTGTACACTGCAGGTAGTGCAGGGCCCACGGAAGACCAACCCTTGTTGAGTGGGCTACCCTGTTGAAATATGTGGTTAATAATAACACAATTAGTAATAATTATAATAATAATAATAATAATGATAATAATAATAATGATACTACTACTACTACTACTACTACTACTACTACTACTACTACTACTACTACTACTACTACTACTACTACTACTACTACTACTACTACTACTACTACTACTACTACTACTACTAACTACCACTACTACTACTACTACTACTACTACTACTACTACTACTACTACTACTACTACTACTAATAATAATAATAATAATAATAATAATAATAATAATAATAATAATAATAATAATAATAATAATAATAATAATAATAATAATAATAATAATAATAATAATAATAATAATAATAATAATAATAATAATAATAATAATAATAATAATAATAATAATAATAATAATAATAATAATAATAATAATAATAATAATAATAGTAGTAATAGGACGTGATGAATGCTGTAAACAAAAGCAGGTATCAACATGAAAACATTGGTCAAGAATAAAGATCCTAAAGATCAAGTAGAATAGTAGAAGATAAAAGAAGTAATCACAAAACAAAATAAAGTATGCAGCAAACATGATGTAAGACAGTCATTCTAAAATAAATAAAGAGAATGTCAAAACACTTTCCAATCTTTGTACGTATGATTTGGTAAAGGAGCATTGATCCTCTACCGTCCGCCTATTGGGTCAAAGCTTGTCTGCCCAAACGTCTGTTTTCTGATGTACTGGCATGGCAGTTAACTGATTAGAATGATGCTGCCGTGTGTCGGTCTTCGACGCAATCGACATAATCTTCAACCGGGTGTCTTTTTATGACGTCATAGTAGAGTAGCCGCTTTTAGAACAATGACGTAATTTTTTTTAGCATTCGTGTAATATTGAACAATGACAGATTGAACACTCACTCGCGCGGCTTGTAAACACACGTGGGTTTGTGGTCAATTGCGAGACCGACTACGGGAGGTGAATTACTAGTGTAGAACGGAACTAATTATTCTTAATATTGAAAGCTATGATGAAAGAGTCAAGTTCGGGGTCCTTTTTGTACCATAATGTTATGAAATTGGGATATTTTGTGATGTTTTTCAATAAGTACCATCTAATATCTCTCGAATGAGGGCACTTTCGATAGGGGGTCACCAGCGGTTCTAACCCATTTTTTTTTAGGCCGAAGTGAAAAGGTGTTGTACATAAGGACATTCTAATAATTTCATTAACGCCGTCAGTATCCCCCTCCCCTAACTCACTATAATAATTGTCCTCCCCTCCCCCTCCCCATTCAATGTTGGCTATTGTTACTATTTTTCCTGGAAATGACATTAAGGAAGGAATAAATTCAACATTGAAAGGGGGGATAGGGGGTTACAATTCTCGGAAAAATATTAAAGAAACATAACACTATAACATATGAAGTTCTCAAAAAGCTGAAGTGTTCCAGCAGTTTTGTCCAAGATTGTAGGCCTAGGCCTACTCCCAATAAAAATATATCCCATAACATTTTCTTCAATTTAAGATGATCTGCAAGGATTTAAACTTCAGTCACAAATGCTAAATTAATTCTGTTCACCTAATAATAGGTCAACGTTAGACCTCAGATAGTCCTCGAGTACTTGGTTAACCTACTTCCCTTCAACAACTTGAAAGTTTCAAGCCCTGTATGACACTATAACAAGGCTTGATTTCTGATGAAATCACTCCACCTATAGCTATTCAGTGCTGTCGTGCACTATCCATTTAATAGTGTACCTCAGACTCCATAACAATCAGTGTAACAAACGCTATTTAGAACTAGCTATCAGTTACACTTGTAATGTTAGCTAGCTGTCTATGGATACAACCAGGGAGTTGTTAACAACTCCCTGATACAACTAACTGACTAACGTAGTGTTACTGTTAACTTACTTTACGTGCGTGGGACCCGGGTAACAAACATTCAGACATTAACAAAGTCAAAGGTTTGAGGTTTTCCCGCGGGAAATTTTAAGAAAGTCTAGTCAGGTGATGTGTCACATGAGAATTATAGTGGCGTTATCGTCATGTGACGAGCTATTTGCGACTTCAGTATGACAAGTTTATGTGTAAGTTGCCATAACGAAAAAGACGTCAAAAAGCAATAAGGAAAATGACGTAATATTGACGTCATAAAAAGACACCCGGTTGAAGATTATGTCGATTGCGTCTTCGACGTACATCTGTCATCAGTATGTCGTAACGTATAAGTATAACTGCATAATGAAATCGAAAACTAACCTTACGAAACAGAAATCCGATGTTCCTAAGTGAATCCTTATTATTTTGGGAAGATTGAATGCAATTTCCGGGAGAAAATGGCGTATCGAATTTTCCTGCTCAATACAAGATGGGAGCGCTTGCTTAACGTTAGTGCCCGGAGATCATGGCCAAGGCCTAACGACGTTAGGCCTATGCGTTTCCAAGAGGTTAGTTTTGCGTTAGGCCTAGTTAACGTTAGGCCCTACAAATGTTAGGCCCTACAAACGTTAGGCCTTACGTAAGTTTTTGTTTTAACATAACATAACAAGATTACGGGCTAAGAAGGGTTATAGACCCTATAAAAATCCCAAAGTAACACCACCACCACAAAAAAACAAAACAAAGATGCCCAGTTTAATGTTGACTTTGAATGTGAACAAATTTGGAGCTAACTACCCACTCGGACAAACCATTCCATTCATTACCAACTCTTTGCGAAAAGCTAAAATGGCGAATATCTATCCGTGAGAACTCTGGTCAACTTCAAACTGTTACATGAGGATTAGTGAGATAAACATCTCACTCATTTGAGTCAATATGCCCTAGGCCTACATGCTACACACTAGGGCCTAGTCACTACTTGCAATACTTAGTGAGACAACCTCACTCAAACTTGTATTGGGATTTTTATTTTGACCTATCATACGACCAACACTTTTACAAAACCATTACAAATGGTACTAGAGCTACCAATTTGATGACAATAATATTGTTCACATATTAAATACATTTTGATTTCCTTATGTACAGTACCGATGCAAGCAGTTTGACAATTGCGCTGGTAATTTTAACGCCATTAAATCGCCAGTAAGTTGCCGGTAAAGCGCCTGTAAAATGCCAGTAAAGCGCCGGTAAAGCGCCGGTAAAGCAGCAAAAACAAAAACACATTCTCGAAGCCAAAAACGTGGTATTGGTTTTTATTCAACTTGCGATTTAAGTTTTAAATACAAAGATGCTATTATGAGCGTTATTTTCCAATCACAACTCTCATTTCTTTCAGTGAGAAAAGTCCTCGGGTATACTGTGTGTAATATTTAACTTCTGCACACGTACCGAACCTGCAAATTTTATTCATTGTCTTTAGTTTAGATACTTTTAAACTGATGCAAATTGCTGTTTTAAACAAAGTTAAGTATTTCATTTCCCATATCTTTTCAAAGGAGGGACCTGATATCTACTGTAAATAGCAGGTCCCTGTTTAAAAGACATAGTTCAGCCCACAATGAATTGGTAGCAACAATGCAGTGTACCACAGAGATTTACAATCATTATTTATTTTCAATAAGTTCAACAAAAAATTACAACCTGAAAAGTAAGGAATTACCGTGGCCCCAACACAACTTGCGTCTGCACTATCGGGGCGGGTACGGTCATTTATTATACAGTACCGATGCGAGCAGTTTGACAATTGCGCCAGTAATTTTAATGCTGGTAAAGCGCCGATAAGTCGTCGGTAAAGCGTTGGTAAAACGCCGGTAAAGCGCCCCCAAAAAAAAACCATTCTCGAAGCCAAAAACGTGGTATTAGTTTTCATTCAACTTGCGATTTAATTTTTAAAATACAAAGATACTATCATGAGCGCTATTTTCCAATCACAACTCTCTATTTTCCAATCACAACTCGTATTTCTTTCAGTGAGAAAAGTCCTTGATCTACTGTGTGTGATGTTTAACGTCTGCACACGTACCGAAGCTGCAAATTTCTTTAGTTCAGATACGTTTAAACTTATGCAAATTGCTGTTTTAAGCAAAATTAAGTATTTCATTTCCGTGTCTTTTCAAAGGACAAAGATCAGCTCACAATAAATGGGTAGCGACAATGCAGAGTGTACCACAGAGATTTACGATCATTATTTATTTTCAATAAGTTCAACAAAAAATTACAACCTGAAAAGTAAGGAACGGTGGCCCCAACACAACTTGTGTCTGCACTATCGGGGCGGGCACGGCCATTTTTTTTTATAAATCATATATTAAAAATTGAATAAAGTAATATAAATTAAAACTAAAACGATAAGCGAAATAAAAGGATCGGCGCAATACAAATTTTAACCTACTGAGATTTCCATGTTTTATTCCGAAATATATAGTATTCCAAATAGTCGAGTAAAATTTTAACTCATGAAATATTTCCACCAAAATATTAAGAAACGTTGTCAAAAACTTTTTAATATATAGTTCCATATACAGCAACACTGAAAAGTGAAAGAAAAGAATTAAAAAAATAATCAAATGAGAACAAATACAATTCTGAACTAAGGGAGGCGAGCCAACTCGAGATATGTGGGATTCTGCGTTCCTTTTAAGCCGCCGCGCCAGGCCGCGTGGACAGAAGAAATCGTTTTTCCGCGGAATCACGTACGGATTAAAACACCCAAATGCGCTTAGGCAGAGAGCTCATTAACTTGCATCCATTGTGTGCTGAATACAATAGACCCTAATCACTGCGAGATCGCGGAGAATCTCGCGGTAATGTTACATGCAAATGACATGATTATGTGGTCTGATAAATAAAAGGTTTTCAGGATAACTGTTAATTGCTACGCAGATTTATTGTCACGGTTTCCATTGTAACTAGAATAATCCAACATACTCACCCCTGTTGTAATTACAAGTAGTGTTAGGTCGTTACTACTACACATACCACATGCACACCGTATACCTGTACTGTACGCTATGAAGTTTCATATGGGCCGTACGGTCACATAAGTAACACGTGCATTACATATTGCAATCTTTTAGAATGAAATGTTGCATTGTGTCGTGTAATTTCTTTTAGTATTACGTCCAGCAATAAAGGTATTAAGAACTTACGTTCTTTTAGCTTCAAACTTTTGACCTACTTACGGGAACAAATTTGAAATAAATCTTACCAACCATTTTGTGTCTTTTGGAATAAAAAGGACTACACGTTTTCAACCTCTTCCTTGGTACTACACAGAAGAACCATTTTCTATTGTCCGAGACGTAATATGGGTGGAAGAACTACTTTTGTTTTCCATCGTTTTTTTCTACTCTCAGATTGTGTTTAAAAGTAATGCACGAAAGGCAGATTGAATCCCCATAAACACTACATGAATAAAAGCGCAGTGAGCATGCGTTGAAATCATTTTTTGTCCACGCCGGAACTACTTCCAACAAGCCGCTCTATGAATTTCTTCTTGGAAAACTACACTGTGCCGTCCATAGCGCACCTGTACAGCGCGCTGAAGGGACATTCCTTGGACTCATTATTATAACAGAAGCATTGTGATTAAAGTAATATGCGGCATAAATTCAAAATTCTGTCGAAAATATGTCGGCTGGTTTTACTGGTTGTTGTATTTTCCCCAAAACAATTAATACAAGGCATTAGTTCGAGTGATTACAGATTTATGTAATGCCAATGACATTAGTTATATGGAGGTAAAAACTTAAACTGTTTTCGTTCTGTTTAAAAAAAAAAAGGAAATCAAAACAAAAATATAAGATGAAAAACAATACAAATATTTTCATAATTCGAATTAGCCCCCACATTTGATAAAAAGGTGCCATTGCCCTGTTGCATGTACATCTCTCATGTAATTGTACCTACTATCAGCTACCACAAATCTCAATAAACTCTCTGTCCCTCAGTGGGTTCCCAGATAATTGCTAGCTGCCACTCCCTCCAATGAAAAGAAAAACAAGCTAACCCCCAATGAAGTGTTCACCCCCCTAAAAAAGTTAGGCTCTAGCTACCACCCCTGTTCCTCCCTCTTTTGTTCTACCTCCTGCCTCCCTCCCCCCTCCCTCTGCAGTGACTTCTCTGCTACAGCGACTTCTCTGCTACAGCAGGGCTACAAGGAATCAAATGTGCCTGGTACATTTTGCTGATCACACTGCTTTAATACCCTTATATCGAACACGTGTTTTTTTTATATTTTTTGGAGCGGTGTTGACATAGATATGTATTATTTTATCCTGACTTTCAAGGAAACTTGTTGAAGGGTTACAGGACTCGCCCATTGTTCATTATAGGCACGTTTTTTTTTTATAGTGAAAATCTTACGTGTCCATTTAAAATAGATTTAAAAAAGTTGGTTAAGTAGCGTGGTTTAGGGAAGGGGAGGGGGGAGCAGAAAGGTTAATTAATGCTTCGGACATTTCAGGGGGTCAGAAAGTTGGTTGCGAAATCTAATGGGTGTACCAAATGAGTAATGACCGGTAAAGAAAATTGCATTTCCGAAAGTTAGGGATCATGATTCGGAAAATTAATATCTTTGCCTTCGCAAGAAGTGTATATTTAGGATATAAAAACAAGACCTTCAGTGGCGTAGCTAGACATTTTCCTTCATTGCAGGAACACTTGTTTCTGTATTACATCCCCACTCCACCCAACCCGTTCAAGAATTCAACTGTTTGTTAAACATACGAACCCCATAAAATAAAGTCAACTTTTTGTTGTTTGCCAACTTGGTTTTAGGTGTCTGGGTTGAACACATAAAGTTTCGCGCAACTACTATGACAACTGCAATGTATAAGAAAATAATTTTTGTCCAAACTTTTGGCAATTGAAACATTGCATTTGATATTCATGTAATGGATCTCTTCAAAACACTCTTCAATATTATTTAGAAGTAACACGAGTTGACGAGGGTGAAAGACATTTTATTGATTGATGTGAAACCCAATATTTCATTCACATCTTGAAAATAAAAAATATTGCAATTGTCCAACAGTTTAGAAGGCGGGACTTGGTAAATTCAGCTGTAGCTCTCTAGATATGTAAAATCTGGGTCAGCCCCAAACTTGTCTTCGAGCAGTGATGCGGTGAATTATGCTGCATCGTATACAAAATAGTGCACTTTAAAGTGGTTTTGTTCAATGATTTTGCCGTTTATTCCCCCCCCCCCCAAACAGCTCTATAACCTCGTTGGGGCTGTTATGTAGTAATGAATATTCCAATGTTTGCAATTTACATGAAAAACAAGGGATGATTATTTGTTTGCTCGTATATACATAAAGTTAACTACACGTATACCACATGTACTACGTTAACCTTTCTTGTTACTTTGTAAGGGAATGAAAAAAGACACATTATTCTGTAATTCACATCTCAAAAGGTATCATTTATTTTCATTACACAAACTGATACTGCAATATTGGGATGCATACAGTCTCAGATAGGGCTTACAAAGCGTATGTATATTCCTGAATCATTTATATTTTAGCCCTGGATTGAATCATTGCGAGACTCCCTGAGGAATTTCCATTACAACATTAAAGCTTTTTTGGCAATTATCATCAGATTACTGTACACCTGCCAACTTTAATACAAGGAATATTTTCCATTCAGAAAGTTTTAATGAAATTGCGTGGTTATAAGTGGACGATATAAAATACAATTCATTCGACACATGGGCCATCAATACTCGGGGAGGTGAGATCGGTAAAATTTGCTTTACGTAGTCAATGGAACCTATTTTTCAAAAGAATTGAGTGCTCTCGTTTAATGTGTGCGCGCATTAATGTGCCCCTCAACAAGTCTAGCACTCTTCCCCTTTTAAAATGAAGCTAGGGGTCTTACACAGATTTCATGTATTATTCCGAAATATGCATCTATTCCAAAAACTCGGTAAATTTAAGTCCTCATATCTCTCCTCCAAATATTAAGAAAGTTAATAACGTAATAAGAAACGAAAACATATTTTGTAGTTTTATTTCATAAGCAAATAAAGTGAAACACAAAGAAAACCGACCACAAATAATTAAATAACAACAAATGAAATTCCGGCAAAAAAATCTTTGCTCTGTGTTTTGAAAATACACGAGACTACCATTGTTGAAAAGTATGCATAAAATCAGAATATTCATCAAATTCTATTTCCAGAACTAACGAAACGATGCAGACGCAACTGAGTGGAGTGAATGTGTATCCCAAACTTTACACCAGGAATTTGTTAAAATTTCTCTATGATTGTGTGAAAATATCCTTTACAAGGTTCCTTTGAAGGTGCCGAATCAAATCACTAAAATAATGTTCCATGCACATACCGCAAAAACAAAACAGCAAACTTTTCTAAGTGATCATAAAAGTCCTGCGCCTCTTAACCTCTTCGTCATTTATACATTTCACGAAATGATAGATAGGGGTCTCCGTCCCCTCCCTAATTGAAATGTGTCTTTTGTTTTGGTTTTCCGTAATTGAACTGCACGCCCTTGATAATAAGTAGGCCACCACCTGGGCAAGGTCATAAATCACCCAGTCAGAATTGGGTTTTGGAAATGTTTGAAGCGTCAATGAAATATGATATCTTTGAACAAGCGTTATTAAACCATAAATATGTGGGGTACTGGGGCAGTTCCCCAAGGAAACTGGGTTTTGTTTAAAAGATTTCATTTTATACTCTGAGATAACAGAAAGCTGTGGGTGCAAAGATTGCAGGAATGTTAGTGAACGAGAAAGTTGCCGATCTGAGTTTATTTCCGTTCAACCTTTCTATGGTGCATACCAGTTTGCCGTATTCATAATCTTTATTTTGTTATCAACAATTTGTGTTACCAAATGAAACAAAGACTTAAAGAGAGCTTTTTTCACAAGGATCTACCTTTTTAATAGTGTAAGGGTATTTTATTTACATGCCGGGACAATAGGAATTTTGTTAAGTTTGGACCATTATCCGTGAGCAATTTCGCGATCGATATTACTAATATTTATCATTATTTTTATTGGATTCAATACGGAATAAAGTCGGCAAAATTGAGTAAGTTGATTTTTTTTTTTTTTTCAGTCACTGCTTCATTCTGTTGAGTAAAATTTCAGTGCACAAATAAGTACAGGCTTAAAATGAAGCAAAGTTTAAATTTCCCGATTTTGACTAAAACATTGAAGTCATCAATCCATGAAAAATTGAACACGGTAGGTCTAACAAGAAAAACATACACAAAAATGAAAATGTAAAACATTATTTGGTCATTTCTTGATTCTTGAAATGTTGTGAAAGATAAGAAAGAAAAAGACTTAAAATTTTAAGTTGTTGAAAGAGAATTTGAAATTGTTCTTCTTTTCTTTTCTTTTTTTGGATAAAAGATCAATATCATTACCACCACAAAGTTAAAGCCGAAGACATATTTAAGGACTCAATCATTTTCAGTTTTTTTCCTAGTTTAAAAACTGATACATTTTGGCTCGACGCAACTATTTTAACTGATACAGTACTGTTAACAGGAGTTGGTCAGTTGGTCAGTTGAATCACGATATTATTTGTAACTTGTTTTGAACATGTTATTTTTCGCGGAACACATTACGAGCAATAACAGGTTCTTTTTTTCTTCTTTTTTATTCCGAGTACTTGACCTTCACAATCTCATTACGTTTCCGAAATAAGATTAATGTAACGGTATATCATTCTTTGCTCAGTTAAGGCATAGAGCTATTATTAGCTACATGGTTGGAGGTACTTTCCAACAAGATTACCAGCAATATCCTGCGCAATGTCGCGAGGTATTGTTCCTATTGTTATGCAGGAAAGTGTGTTGGTACAATGGCTTCACTGAATTATGTTTTATGGGTGCGTTTAATCCGTCATGAATAGAAAAAAATCCTGCAGTTTTGCGAGAATCGGCGGCATATCGCAAGTTGGCTCGCCTCCCTAAGCACTCTTTGCTCAGTGTAGACCTCCATGTTAAAAAGAATGCATCAAAATTGAAAAGAATGCATCAAAATCTATGTCCCGAAAGTTTGAAATCAGCGACGTAAGTAAACAGAAACATACATGTTGCTCCCACTATTTGATAAGCCCAGGTGCAAAGATTTTTCTTTATAAATTAGATCGTGCAAAAATGTCTTTCCTTCCAACAAATATATTCTAATTCTTACCCGAAACTTACGAACATTAAAGTCCAATAACATTAATCTCTATGAAACACATACCGCAAAAACACAGCAAACTTTTGAAAAATCATAAATAATGCCGCTGCCCCATTCCCAGCACCTTTGACAGATTTGTTTACAAATTGATGCCTGCTGCATCTGGACTTTGGCCTAGCGTGGTGCGATTAATTAAGATTGGCACATTTAAAGGGGAATACTTACAAAGGTATATGCCCCCTCCCGATTTTTATGTTGTCTTCCAAATATTTGAAGTCTAAAGACATAAACCTTTGTTTGGTGGTTATGGGTAAGAGACAGGGGATCACAGCAGTTAAAAGTGATTTGGAGGGGTGCTCCAGAGTGAATCCTTCTTCTACATGTTTGATTTAATATTATCAGGCTATTAGATTGAGGGTGGGGGCATTCTCTTTTATGAAAACATAATTTGGTAGATTATCTCTTCCCCTCTCCGATTTTCTTCAATTTCTCCACAAAAATTAAAGTATTACGACAGCAAGAAGGGGGAGGATGGGGTGGGGAAGGTGAGGGCGGCAGGGGAGAGAATCTTTGTTATCATTTCCTAGCTTATTTGCAAGTTAAAGGGACAAACTGGGATTGTTAAACTATTGAATTTGGTGTAGGGGCATTCTCCTTTATGAAAACATAATTTTGTAGATCGTATCGTCCCCTCCCCCATTTTCTTAAATTTCTCCACTAAAAATGGAAGTATTACGAATAGGAAGAAGGGGTGGGTAGGGGAAGCAGTGCCACGGTTCTTTGTTAAGATCTCCCCGTTTGCAGGTTTCAGATGGATTTCAAATCCCTCTCCCATGCTCAGTGAATTTCCTCATATTCCTCACTTCACAAAATGCTAGATGTCCACTCCCCCTCCCAGTTTGGGGCCGTGTTATAATGGCTGTACGCTAAAATCCTTTTATAGAACATGAAGTACAGCCGTACCACACTTTTTTAAACTACTAAAGCTCAATTATATGGCAAAAATGTTTGCTTAAAATTGTGTTGGCTATACATGTATCTACTTCACCGAGATTTTAATTTTGGATTGATTAAGAATTCAAAATCATAATCAGTTACAACTTGTCGTTAGTAAATTCATGAATGAATTGATTTATTTTGATGAGATGTTCTAATGATATTCCGATGTGATTTTTACATACTATTGATGTAGGCCCTAATAATACTTTGATGTGATGTTTCAAACTTCCATTGCGTTTCAATATTGTCGAATGTTTTCACTCAATTCAGATCATTCATTGAATACTTAACTAAACGGGCACAGCAATATTTTTGTTATAACGACACTATGGCTACTCATTGTTTAAATTAATTTTGTTTTGCAGTGGCAATGGCTTGTGAAACTGAACAAAATATCTTCCGATTTTGTCATTTTTAAACTTGCCTGTAAAGCTCCGGTAAAACGTCGGTAAAGCGCCGGCAAAACGCCAAAAAAAACTCGCCGCTGTCAAACTGCTTGCATCGGCACTATACAACAAAAAAGAAAGAAATTGAATGATTTTCGGAACTAATCATTTACCTTGTCCGTCTGACTCATGACGGGCGTACACAAGTAACTTACAGCTCAGGCCAGATTATGCTGATGAGTGTTAGGTTTTTAGATATTCGCACTTATGATCTTCCTCGAGAGACAACAAGTCACCAGGGTGAGAAAAAGTTTACATCACATATTATGATGAAGGAACATGTTTGATATGTAAAAAAATATCATTTGAGCGAAATAAAATATATGTGGCAAAACGGTCAAAAATATTTGGGAAAAGATTTTAGGCCTATACAGCTAAATGAAAGTCTAGCTTAGTCAATAATTGTTCTTCAGGCATTAACTTATTGCATATTTGTTTTAATGAATTTCATGTCCATGTTGTGATGCTCAATACATAAGTGTAGGAACGGTGAGGGCAGGGGGAATGTGCCCCACACAAAAATGAATAAAGTGCCCCTTTTGAAAATGAAAAGTTCATCTCAATTACTGTCAAAGGTGCGAGAATTTTTAGTGTAATTTGCAGACACTTTTAAACAATTATTACAAAAGTGCCTTTTCAAAATGAATACTGCTTGGGCTCAGAGATTCTATCTACTGGGGAGGGGGGGGGGTGGGGGGGTCTGTATTTAATTAAGAAAAATTCAATTAAGACAATAATTGTTTTGTCAATTAAATTGTAGACCTGTAACAAAATATTTTTTTCAAACAAAATTCACATATTTTGGCTCAGTAATTGCCATACTCCTTACCCCGTACCAATTCAGCCTCATAACGCATACCAACATGAAAAGTTGGCAGAATTTTCCTACCGAAAATGGGGCAAAGTAAACAGTTTGGGGGACAAAATCACGCTCAGGCTGCAAAAAATAAACTTATAAATGGTACAAATTTGGGAACAGTGGGAGGAGAGGGAAGGGGGCGGGGGTCCTTTCAATTTGGCTCTCAAATCCCGCCTGTGTACATGAACAACGGTGACCGATAGATACGGTTAATATTCTCGTTTACATTCACCATGTGGTATATGTTACGTATTGTTGTCAGATCTCATTCATACTTTCAACATCCAAGCTTTGTTATTATTGGTACGCACGCTACTGTGGTTGTTCGATTTAGTGGTGTATGCCCGCAGATTCTTTTGATGCTGGGATAATCGCAGTGTTTTCAATTAATTAGGTACAGACACTGCAATGCGTTGCACAGTCAACCATCATGGAGAAGGATCAGTGAAATAATTTCTTATTTTAACCAATTTACAACAGCCATTGAGGTTTAAAACGTAGGTGCCCATTAAGATAAGTCTTTTTTAGTATGTTCATGCTATTTTTACATAGGACAAATTTTTAAACTTATAATTACAAAAGGCAACAGCCACAAATTTGTCACAGAAAGGCTAATTTTAAGCCATGCATCGTCATTATTTGGTTATGCTATTATGTTGAGCAATGTAAACGTTTTTCACATTGTAATTTGCACAATGACTTCTGACTGTGCAACCGATGCAAATGGCTACAGTACACAGTCATATGTTATCTGACTACATGAGGATCAGCTAAACATGCAAGAAAAGACAGGAAGTCAAAGCATTACTACCAGATAGGAACTTAAGAACCTGAATCATATCGCCACGTACTCTTATCAACTCAAGTGTGGTCAAACCAAGAATATGCAACCTAGATTCATAACAGAGATTCCTCACTTTGTGAATAAGTCTAGTGGCTCTTCGCTGAACCTGCTTTAAAATGAACTTATCCTTCTCATAAAAGGGACTTCAAGCTTGAATAGCATACTCAATGTGAGGCCTGACTAACTGCTTATACAAATTAAAAACAACCAGAAAACAAAAATTTCTTCTAATCAAACCAAGCATCCTATTTGCCCTTGCAGCTGAAAAGCACACTGTTTAGAAGGCTTCAGATTGCTAGTAATGACAACATCTACTGTAGATCCCTCAACGCAACCTAGATTTCAACCATTCATGCAGAAATCAAAAGCCAAATTGCTCTTGACCAAACCAAAACATTTGTCTTCATGATTTTGGTCATCAAGATTAGGTCTAGGATGCTGTTTGCCATTTCATATTGAAATGTGAGTTGTCATAGGTAGGAATTGTTTTGTTTTTTTGAATTAATTTTACATTTTTACAAATTATCATATTATTTATTGTGATTTTACTTGCTTAGATATTGTTTATAAACTAATAGTCCAAATGCCAAATTCAGGACATGCTTGGAATTCGCTTCATTGTTAATTCTAAATATGTAGTGTTTATAATGGAATCTACATGAAATTTTAGTTTGCAGTGTAACTGCAAGGCCTACTAAGAAAATAAGGAATAAGGATACTAATTATTTTAAAGACCATGGGCTATTTTACCTAGGCAGGATAAAATATGAGATTTGTGAGGTCTTTTTATGACACAGTGTTGAGTAATAATCTTAACAGGGTTTCAAGTAATGGTCAGAAATCACTGCATTAGGTCATAAATTAATACACCATGACCAAGCAAGATACAGTACTTTATTGTAAACTTATTGTGTGGCCTTATAGATCTGTAGAATTAATAGGATTCAGTAAAGTGATAGTTACATATTTATTTTTCCTTATTCTGCTTTTTCTGTATAGCTTGTGTTAAGAAAATTCTGGTGGCGGTGATTGTATGAACAATTTTTTTAAACATAATAAGAACAAGATGTGTTTAACTCCACTTTTGTTCTGTATCGCAGGGGAATGCTTATATTTTCATTCAAAAGAGAAAAATTCAAAAAATAAATTATCTCTGGGATCAGAGATGACTCCCTGATATATGATCGACCAAACAAACATTATCAGCTGATAATATCTAAAGAAGTACTTAAGAAGGCGTGGTTTTGTATTCACAATCTAATATACTATCAAACATTTGGGTCAGAACGAAGTTTGCCCTGACGTATAACTCTGACTTAATAGTGTTGCTTAATATAATGTAGTACGCCTGGGTAGTTAGCTATAACAAGAAAACAGTTTTTCGCAAGTGATTGGGGTTCTTATTTATTGTAATTTAACAATAATATTTTAGTGGTTCTAGATGACAAACAATCAAAACTATCATTTTAATTGTTTTTAGTTTGATTTTTTTTCCCTCAAATGGTCCCCCATAACAAAAAACACGTGGACGCTAACTTGACATGTAAGTGGCCACGTGTGTTATACAAGGAATATCACTTGATGGAAGAATATTGGCGGGAGCGCGTCTCATATTATGGAATCTAGGCAGGGAGCTGTTGTCAAAGTAACAGCTTCCTGATCTAGGTCACTGCTCGCAATTGATTACCTCATGGTGTTGCTGGTTTCGTGATGCGGTTGATTAACATTGCTCAGTAATAAATAAATTTGTTTACATTGACCACAATTATTAATTGAACCAACAATTCCGTATCAAATCATTTATATTCTCAACAACGAGTAAATATATTTTATCACCGTTGTTTATTAACACAGGAATTATATTAAAGCAAAGGAAACGGTCATGAAAAAGATGGAGATTAGCTGTACCTTTATTTTCAGAAGCGTATGGATATTTTAGACCTTTACAAATTTTCAGGGTGCCTGAATTAGTAACGTTTGGGAAGTTGCCCTGGGCATTTCATTTACATCGCAGTGTATGCGTAGTATCGTTGATAATTTCATCAAAAAATGGGTGCTATGTAATTCCACTTTTTTCCCATATGTTCATTTTTTGTGTGATAAATTTGTGACCTTACAACATTTCCCCCTTGCCTCATCACTGGAAGGGTCACCAGAGATATCTTGAACATTTGCGTACACAGGTGAAGATAAAGGGAAGATAACAACATTTTTGTTTAAATATTCTGGGAGCATATGAATATTTTTAAAATACCCCCAACCCCTGCTCTACTATGTCAGTATATGTCGGTTTCAAAAATTCAATATAAGCCTGGGCTATAATAATAATAGCTTTACGGTGAAAACGGGTGCTTCATTTCGCCACTCCGTGTGAAGTTTATTAGGCCCTAAGGGCTATGATATGAACTAGAAACAATTTTAAACATTTTTATTTTTCAGGTTTTGATCAAGTTGAGCTTTTTTTTTTTTGGTTGAATTGAAATAGGTCTAAACCTGTAAACTTTGTGGAAAGAAAAGACACAACACAAACTAGGACCTAATTTATTTTTTCAATTACCTTTGGTATGAAAACACAAGAAATGCTTTTGAAAATATATTAATGCTCTATGAAAAAAGAGAAAAAGGAATAGCCTATTTAAATTGATTAAGACGATGATCTATCTGTTGGAATTATAAAATAAGAGAGTGAAGAAGTTCAAAATCAGCAACGGTCAATATGTTTATTTTTTAAGCAATTCATGAAATCCTGGGAAACAATTTTAATGTAGGGCCTGCTGTACACTGTTTTAAGACAACCATTATACTGAATCTGTAACATAATATAGCCTATGGTACATACCCACTTTTCACTTCAGAAAGTCTAATTCAAAACAAAATCAATAATTTCCCTAACAAAACCATGGGCAAACAAAAGAGATTATCTTTTGTTGAGCTTTCACGGAGTTAATCCCCATTCATACCGAGAGGAACACAGAAAGCTTACACACATTGTACAGTGCATTCAGTGCATGCAAACTAAGAGTGAATGCGTAGACGCTCGTTTCTTGTGTTGACATTGATTCAATAGGCAATTCTGTGCTATTTTCAGTCGGGCTCCGTCTGCGACCGGTCACCTGTCGGTCGGGTGACAGTCGCATAAAGCCTTAATGACGTGGACCCTTATCTCTGTCATTTTTAAATCCATGATTTTGTTTTTGGGTAAAAGGAAAATTAGATCTGCATTTAGTGCATCTGGTAAATTACATTCTGCTAAGACTTTTTTTGTTTAGAAATTATATCAGGAGGTAAAGGAATAGGTCTATTTTTGAGCAGTATTTATAAAGTCGAACAGCAATTTACATTGGCAGAAGTGTGTGACTTTTTTGGTGAAACTTAGCCTATTCATTTAGTTTCTTCAAAGTCAAATCACTTTTATCATCACTTAATTTTAAGGGGATAAAAAGAAACCCAATTTCTTAATCTGTTAGAAATAGATTTTTAATAAAACGCAGTGGATTTCTCTTATAAGTTCCTTCTGTTAGGTATCTGTTTGGAAATTGAATGTGTACATCAACAATAGTGACTCTTTTTTGGTGAGACTTAGCCTATTTGATTAGTTTTTTCAAAGTCAAATTACTTTTATCATCACCCTTTATTTTAAGGGGATAAAAAGAAACCCAATTTCTTAATCTGTTAGAAATAGATTTTTAATAAAACGCAGTGGATTTCTTTTATAAGTTCTTTCTGTTAGGTATCTGTTTGGAAATTGAATGTGTACATCAACAATAGTGACTCTTTTTTGGTGAGACTTAGCCTATTTGATTAGTTTCTTCAAAGTCAAATTACTTTTATCATCACCCTTTATTTTAAGGGGATAAAAAGAAACCTAATTTCTTAATCTGTTAGAAATAGATTTTTAATCAAACGCAGTGGATTTCTCTTATAAGTTCTTTCTGTTAAGTATCTGTTTGGAAATTGAATGTGTACATCAACAATAGTGACTCTTTTTTGGTGAGACTTAGCCTATTTAATTAGTTTCTTCAAAGTCAAATTACTTTTATCATCACCCTTTATTTTAAGGGGATAAAAAGAAACCCAATTTCTTAATCTGTTAGAAATAGATTTTTAATCAAACGCAGTGGATTTCTCTTATAAGTTCTTTCTGTTAGGTATCTGTTTGGAAATTGAATGTGTACATCAACAATAGTGACTCTTTTTGGTGAGACTTAGCCTATTTAATTAGTTTCTTCAAAGTCAAATTACTTTTATCATCACCCTTTATTTTATGGGGATAAAAGAAACCCAATTTCTTAATCTGTTAGAAATAGATTTTTAATCAATCAGTGGATTTCTCTTATAAGTTCTTTCTGTTAAGTATCTGTTTGGAAATTGAATGTGCATCAACAATAGTGACTCTTTTTGGTGAGACTTAGCCTATTTGATTAGTTTCTTCAAAGTCAAATTACTTTTATCATCACCCTTTATTTTAAGGGGATAAAAAGAAACCCAATTTCTTAATCTGTTAGAAATAGATTTTTAATCAAACGCAGTGGATTTCTCTTATAAGTTCTTTCTGTTAGGTATCTGTTTGGAAATTGAATGTGTACATCAACAATAGTGACTCTTTTTGGTGAGACTTAGCCTATTTAATTAGTTTCTTCAAAGTCAAATTACTTTTATCATCACCCTTTATTTTAAGGGGATAAAAAGAAACCCAATTTCTTAATCTGTTAGAAATAGATTTTTAATCAAACGCAGTGGATTTCTCTTATAAGTTCTTTCTGTTAAGTATCTGTTTGGAAATTGCATGTGTGCATCAACAATAGTGATGTGGGCTTAATTTACTTATACTGAGTACCGGGAGGTTTATCGTTTCTGAACATACAGCAGAGGCATATTTTTTCTAAAGGTAAAATTGAAACAAAGAAGAAGAAAAGTCTTGTATGAAATAATTTATTTAATAAGAACTTAAATATATCATTTTGATCGGTACGGTTTTGTGAAATGCATTCAAGCTGACAATGGCACGAAAGTTTACCCTTTTAGAAGTACATGTAGTGTACAGTACCTGTAATGCGTACAAATTATGTGTAGGATAATGGAACGATTATTTTCGATCACTCAAAAGAATGAGAAATTGTGCTGCGGTTTAAACTAAATAAAATAAAATCAATAGAGACATATGGAAGGGCATTTTATAAGACTATTCCCAGAGATAGATATCAACGGAAATATATATCAGCGGAAATAGATATCAGCGGAGATAGATATCAGCGGAGATAGATATCAGCGGAGATAGATATCAGCGAAGATAGATATCAGCGAGTATAGATATCAGCGGGGATAGATACACGGAGATAGATATCAGCGGAGATAGATATCAGCGGAGATAGATATCAGCGGAGATATATATCAGCGGAGATAGATATCACCTGAGATATATATCAGCGGAGATAGATATCACCGGAGATAGATATCAGCGGAGATAAATATCACCGGAGATAGATATCACCGGAGATAGATATCACCGAATCTACCGTTGAGGTGGAAATATGTGCGAAGCTTTCCTCTGGAATCGGAGACACATAGCCTCCACTACTGACTTAGCACAGTGTGTGTATTACATGTACTGTTCGAGTCTCACTTGAAAATCATTCTTTAGTGTTTGTCTTGAAATTGAGACATGAGAAACAGCCCCAGTTTTTTAGTTGCAGAAGGGAAAGATTTATGTACAAGATAGCATACAATGATTTATTGTTTATTGCATTAGATTTTTTTTATCGTCTTAGCTTCTTTTTTTTATTTTTTATTGTATTGGCTTTTTTTCTTGAGGAAAAAAAAATCAATCTAAAATAATTCCTTACCTACCCAAATTATTGCAACAAAGCGGGTTACTCCAAACCAACAATTTTTGAAGGACGGCCTTAGCTGCAGTGATTACCTACTAGATTACGGCCTTAGCTGCAGTGATTACCTACTAGATTACGGCCTTAGCTGCAGTGACTACCTACTAGATTACGGCCTTAGCTGCAGTGATGACCTACTAGATTACGGCCTTAGCTGCAGTGATTACCTACTAGATTACGGCCTTAGCTGCAGTGATTACCTACTAGATTACGGCCTTAGCTGCAGTGATGACCTACTAGATTACGGCCTTAGCTGCAGTGATTGCCTTCTAGATTACGGCCTTAGCTGCAGTGATTGCCTTCTAGATTACAGCCTTAGCTGCAGTGATTACCTACTAGATTACGGCCTTAGCTGCAGTGATTACCTACTAGATTACGGCCTTAGCTGCAGTGATTGCCTTCTAGATTACGGCCTTAGCTGCAGTGATTGCCTTCTAGATTACGGCCTTAGCTGCAGTGATGACCTACTAGATTACGGCCTTAGCTGCAGTGATTACCTACTAGATTACGGCCTTAGCTGCAGTGATTGCCTTCTAGATTACGGCCTTAGCTGCAGTGATTGCCTTCTAGATTACAGCCTTAGCTGCAGTGATTACCTACTAGATTACGGCCTTAGCTGCAGTGAATACCTACTAGATTACGGCCTTAGCTGCAGTGATTGCCTTCTAGATTACGGCCTTAGCTGCAGTGATTACCTTTTAGATTACGGCCTTAGCTGCAGTGATTACCTACTAGATTACGGCCTTAGCTGCAGTGATTACCTACTAGATTACGGCCTTAGCTGCAGTGAATACCTACTAGATTACGGCCTTAGCTGCAGTGATTGCCTTCTAGATTACGGCCTTAGCTGCAGTGATTACCTTTTAGATTACGGCCTTAGCTGCAGTGATTACCTACTAGATTACGGCCTTAGCTGCAGTGAATACCTACTAGATTACGGCCTTAGCTGCAGTGAATACCTACTAGATTACAGCCTTAGCTGCAGTGATTGCCTTCTAGATTACGGCCTTAGCTGCAGTGATGACCTACTAGATTACAGCCTTAGCTGCAGTGATTACCTTCTAGATTACGGCCTTAGCTGCAGTGAATACCTACTAGATTACGGCCTTAGCTGCAGTGAATACCTACTAGATTACAGCCTTAGCTGCAGTGATTACCTACTAGATTACGGCCTTAGCTGCAGTGATTACCTACTAGATTACAGCCTTAGCTGCAGTGATTACCTACTAGATTACGGCCTTAGCTGCAGTGATTGCCTTCTAGATTACGGCCTTAGCTGCAGTGATTGCCTTCTAGATTACAGCCTTAGCTGCAGTGAATACCTACTAGATTACGGCCTTAGCTGCAGTGATTACCTACTAGATTACGGCCTTAGCTGCAGTGAATACCTACTAGATTACGGCCTTAGCTGCAGTGATTACCTACTAGATTACGGCCTTAGCTGCAGTGATTGCCTTCTAGATTACGGCTTTAGCTGCAGTGATTGCCTTCTAGATTACGGCCTTAGCTGCAGTGAATACCTACTAGATTACGGCCTTAGCTGCAGTGATTACCTACTAGATTACAGCCTTAGCTGCAGTGAATACCTACTAGATTACGGCCTTAGCTGCAGTGATTACCTACTAGATTACGGCCTTAGCTGCAGTGATGACCTACTAGATTACGGCCTTAGCTGCAGTGATTACCTACTAGATTACGGCCTTAGCTGCAGTGATTGCCTTCTAGATTACGGCCTTAGCTGCAGTGATTGCCTTCTAGATTACGGCCTTAGCTGCAGTGAATACCTACTAGATTACGGCCTTAGCTGCAGTGATTACCTACTAGATTACGGCCTTAGCTGCAGTGAATACCTACTAGATTACGGCCTTAGCTGCAGTGATTGCCTTCTAGATTACGGCCTTAGCTGCAGTGATTACCTTTTAGATTACGGCCTTAGCTGCAGTGATTACCTACTAGATTACGGCCTTAGCTGCAGTGAATACCTACTAGATTACAGCCTTAGCTGCAGTGATTACCTATTAAATTACGGCCTTGGCTGCAGTGATTACCTACTAGATTACGGCCTTAGCTGCAGTGATTATTTACTAGATTCACTTTAATTTGTACAAGTTTTGCAAATGCCCTGACACAATATCACACTTTAACATTACCTCAACATCTATACTTGGTAATTTTGGTGAGTATGCAAAGCATAATGCGAACCTACAGTATGTAATGGCGATTTCGGCCATCCGGCCGTCCAGTTTTTCCTGAGAATTTCTCAGAAAATGTTAAAGTTTCTTCAGAGTTCCTCAGAAAAAGTTAAAGTTTCTTCAAATATCCTAATGAAAGGTTAAAATTTCCTTACAAAATGTTAAAGTTTTTCAGAGACACTTCAGACAGATTGAAGACTAGCTTCCTTAAAAGCCTACACAAAATTTGATATTTCCTTACTGTAGCAGATACAGAAACTGTAAAATGATATTAATTTTTCAATATTCTTTAGAGATCCTCTAGCATCTCTCTCATAGCACTGGAGATTTAAAATCCTTAAAATTCTTCAAAATATTTGGTCACCAATGGTTGTATCAGGCATGTTTATTAAACTTCTCCTTTAATATTGTGGTCATTAGCATAAAGTTGCTACAGTATATGAACTGACCAGACTTTTTAGTATGCTTAGTCAGGGAGTGTGACAGGATGTGACTGCATATGGACATAGGGAGGGATGTCATATGGGACATGGATAGAGGCCATATGATAGAATATATACCATGTGGTATACACCAAGGGCTATATCAGGCATAATTATTGGACTCTTGACTTGTTTTTAATCAACAAGTCATTTGCATATAAGTTATTATATGAACTGACACTTTCATGCATACTGTAGTATGCTCAATCAGGGACTGTGTTACAGTAGTGTAGGATGAGATTTCTTATGGAGCCTATGGGATGTCATATGGGACACAGAGTGATATGCCATGTGATGCCATGTGGGACATAAAGTAGGATGTCATTGAGACATTGGGAGGGATACCATGTGGAACATATGGTGGTATCCAATGTGAGACATAAGGTGGGATGCCATGTGGGACATCAGGTGGGAAGCCACAGATGCGGGACATAAGGTGGGATGCCATGGGGGACATAGGGAGAGATGCCATGTGGGACACAGGGAGGGATGCCATGTGGGACATAGGGAGGGATATCATGTGGTACATATGGTTGGATTAACAGGGGACATACATGTAGGATGGGACCCATGTGTGACAGGGTGGGATCCATGTGGGACATAAGGTGGGATGCCATGTGGGCTATAGGTTGGGATGCCATGTGGGACATTCTGTATAGTGGAATGTGACAAGGGATGGGATGAGATGTCATGTGGGACATGGTGTGGGATTCCATGTGGGACATGGTGTGGGATTCCATGTGGGACATAAAGTAGGATTTGAACATATAGTGGGATCCAATGTGGGACATATGGTGGGATGGCATGTAGGACATCAGGTGGGAAGTTTACTGATGTGGGGGAATAAGGGGGATGACATGGGGACATAGGGATGGATGCCATGTGGGACACATGGAGGAATGTCATGTGGGACATAGGGAGGGATTCCATATGGAACATATGGTTGGATTAATGTGGGACTTATGATGGGATCCATATGGGACATATGGTGGTATGCCATGTGGGACATAGGGTGGAATGCCATGTGGGACACATGGTGGATTGCCATGTGGGACATATGGTAGAATGCCATGCTGGACATATTGTATGGCAGAATGCCATGTGGGAGTATGGTGGAATGCCATGTGGGACATGGGATGGAATGTCATGTGGGACATGGGTGGGATGCCATTTGGGACAGGATCCATGTGGGACATAGGGTGGGATGCCATGTGGGTCATAGGATGGAATGCCACATGGGACATGGTGGAATGTTATGTGGGACAAATGGTGGAATGCCATGTGGGACATATGGTAGAATGCCATGTAGGAGATATGGTGGAATGCTATGTGGGACAAAGGATGGGATGGGATGTCATGTGGGACATGGGGTGGGATGCCATGTGGGACATGGAATGCCAAGTGGGATTTAGTGTGAGATGCCATTTCTATAATTGGCCGGGTCATATGATATAGGTGTCAAAGTGCATGCGCATGCGAACCATGATGGTATTTTCAGTTCTAGTTAAATTGGTTTGAATTTCTTCTCTTCAGTTTCATAGCCTTGTCACCGGTAAAAAGTTAACTTTACAAAATTTGCTGAAATCTTGGGAGCAGTTATGTTCAAAGCCACCAAAGGGATTTGAAAAGTTCTTTCCAGGAGGCAAGAAAGGTGGATCACCTGCAGAGACCAAGCCAAAAGCAAGAGGTATTTTCTTCAGCTTTGATGTGTAGGGTTTAGTTGAACTCAACCCTCAATAATTCTTGTCACCATAGCGATGAAAAATTAAAAAAGGAAAAAATGGTGATTTTTTTCGCCGGAGAAATACAATATTTGACTTACTAAATGCCTGAGACTTACGAAAATAGAATTGCACCACTTTTTTTGGGTGTAAGTTTCTAATAAGAGCCCATGGGGTGGGATTGCGTATAGTGTGCTATTCCAACTACATTGTGTGAACTGGATCTGTACCAGCTCCACAATACCACTACAAAAGCATCGTGAGCATCAGATGCAAAATAATCAAGTAATGTAACAAAACTTATCTTAACTCTTACTCTACCATGCGGCGATACTATCGACGTTTTAATATCACCTTTTTCTAAAAATGAAATCGGGACTTTACCACAGTCCTATAGGAGTAATCTTGGTACATTTTAAAGTACTCGGATATTTCTTTCACAAAATAAAACTTTTTCATAGGGGTCATATTACATAATTTTTAGAAAAAGTATATCGAAAAATGATAAAACTCAAAAATTGCTAAATAATTTACATTTTTTTTTTTTTTTTTAAATCTTACAATAACTTCAAGATCACATTTTTGCTTAAAAATTAAACACGCAAGTCCTAAGACATGATAGTATTGGTTTCTGGTATAATTTTTATAATCCCTACATGCAATCTTTTGTTCTGGAGAAATTTCTTCAAAATTTCATGAATTTCTGCCATTTTTGACACATCTTTGTCTCCAAAAATCGTGTACCCAAACCGTACATCACACATGCTTCGTTGAACCGCCGTTGGAAAGCGCTTGAAATTCCCTTTCATTTGATATATAAATAAAGGCATACCCCTTCTATTTAGAACCTGTCCTATGAGAAATATATTACACCTCTCCAATTTGAACGACTACTTGGTGCAGAGGGAATGTACGCGGCTAGCATGCGAGCGCTCAGGGTTCGAGTCTCACCGTGACCACTGCGTAATTATTTTTCTGCTGCAGCTTTCAGGGGTCGTTTGACTTTTATCATTTTTGATGTGTTTTCATCTTTTTTTTTTTTCTAAAAATTATAGATTAATATCATTGGAATGGAAATTTCAAAAAGAATCTAAATATGTGACACAAATCTCTGTTTTCAATACTGACAAGAAGTTATACTTCTGCAAAGATTGACCATTTGTTGACCAAATTTAGCCAAATATTGCTTAATTTGCATAATTTTGTCTATTATTTCCTAAATTGGTTTTAATTACTCAAAAGATAAATATCTTAGCATCTATTTCAACTAAACTTGTAACGAAAGAAAATAAAAGGAAAGTTGTCAAAAATACATATGAAAAAAAAGTTACGAAAATTGTGGTCGCTATTTTCAAAGCCCTGGTAGAGTAAGGGTTAAGCCTTCAAATAAATCAAGCTATCAATCAGAGTGGGCACTTATTAGAGCAGGTGTGCTTAATATATCGAATAAGGTAACACTTTGTCTTACCTGGGGAACAAAGTTTAAGTTTCTTTGAGTAAGAAATGTACTGAAATTATTTTGAAAATATATATCTTTATTCTTTACATTGTCCAGGTAACACACCTAAATGTACATGCAGGAAGGTGCCTGAAACCACACAAAATATGCTAGCTCCATTGGATATCTCTCAGAATTTCCAGTTAAAAAAATTGGGTGATTCAATTTTTTGGTATGGAGACTACCAATTTTACAACCTGACTGCTTATTTGTTTTATTACTAGCCATTTCCCTGGCATGTATAGTGCCCTGGGCACTTTATATTTGAACTGAAATACAGGTAAATTCCGCGATATTCCCTCGTTCGTAAACTGATAAGGATTCGTCTTTATGTAGGTTAGGTAAAGGACTTATCATAAATTCTTGACTCATACAAACATTTTTAATGATCATTTAAGTTAGGTTTGGGTTGTCCCATTTTCTAAAGGCTTCATTGTACTTCAGTCTCTCTGTACCAAATTTCATACACTGTTCAATAAGCATCCTAATTTCTGACTTTGTCATTTTTAAACGCAAGTCAAGGTCATTGTTTGCCTTGCGAAAAAAAAACTAACACACCTCCTTATCCAGTCAATCTTCAAACTCTAGTATAGTTCCTTTTCTTCTGTACGTATTCACGCCCACTCGGATTTATAAATATATAATGAATTTAGATGTGCCATTTGCCGATGATGATTTCATGGTCAAGGAATGTATAGGGTTACTACACATATAGGGTATAGGGTATACTACACATACCCACGTGGAGTCATGATTGCGAGTCTTGCAAGCTTAGCTAGCCTAACATGCGCCTATCCTACACTCAGTGAAAAGGATAGGCTATGACCAAGATAACAGGATTTAAGTGAAATTTATGATCCATGATCTTGATGTATATATTATGTAAATTAATTGAAGAATATTAGAGTGACATCCCCGAAAATAGATTACGGAATTAGGCCAATCAAACATTCAAAATCATGCATAGCCTAAAAGAAAAAAAAAACCCCGTAAAGACGCAGTTTGAACTCCAAATTGAAAACGAAACCTATCTTCTGTTAATGTTATGCTCTAAAGTTACTGTTAAACTTTCCCAAAATTAAACCTTTTCTGCTAAAAATTGCCTTTTGAAGTATGATAGATGTCCACTCCTGTGAAGTAACACTATGGGCCCACACTAAACTCCTCAGAAATGAAAACAAACTTAAAGCAATTTTGGGTGAAATGCACACTTTTGGATCTGCTTTTAAAACCCCTAAATTTTTACAACAAACTGTTTTTGATATCAAAATGTCGACGATTTCACTATCTACTCATCCTCTCCATGCTTCCATACTCTCCAAAATAAACTACAACACTGTCTGGACAGTCTGGCTCACTCGAGCGACTCCAACGGTTTCAACTTTTCAAAAGACAAAACTGTTCTCATCCATTTCAACAACAGCAACTCCTTCTTCCTCCGCTCCAATCTTCGCCTCAAAAATTCCATAATTCCCAGTAAAGACAGTTCTCACTTCCTCAGAATCAATCTCGACTCCAAACTTTCCTATCTCCACCACATCAACACCTTCAAAACAAAATGCCACAAAATCCTAAATCTTCTCAGTGTCCTCTCAAGCACTGACTGGGGAGCAAATCAACTCACTCTGCACACCTTATTCCGCTCCCTCCTCAGATCCAAAATTTTTGGCCCTTAGACCCCTCCAACCCGACACCCCCAATTTTCTTAAAATCAGGGGCAATCCACACCATTCAACCCAAGAGACTCTTCACAGTTCATTGGCTAGCATCCAGCTATTGTTACACCATACACAACACAGGGGTATGTATGCCCTCTTAACTGACAACATCTTCATAGTCTATTCACAGTTCACTTGTTAGCAACCAGCTACTGTTACACTGTACACAATAGGTCATTCATCTTGGGCTCAAGACACATAAATGCTGTTCAGTGATGCGAATCAGATTATTCCTTGGCAGAGCCTAAATAAAAAATATATATTATATGCGTGGGAGGACTTTGTGCAAAACCCATAAATGATTGATGGACCATTCCTCGTAAGGATGGTTATTTCATCATGAGTAACTTAATTATTTTGATGATCCAACTTTTGGAAATGAAGGAATTTGGTCACCAGTTTCTTTCTGACTTTGTGACCACAGCACAAACATAAGAGTAGAGGGTTGGTTGAACTGAGGATTACCTCAGCAGATGATACAACATTTTGACAAGTACAGTAGTAGCAAAGTTCTTACTCACATGATTCACCTTGATTGTTGTTCAGCAAAGCACAATTGTTTACTTTAATAATTAATAAGTTCTTCGGTGCTTATATAATGCAGAATCCAAAGGTTCTCTGCACCTTTCAGAACAAAAGGAAATTCCATACACAAATAATCCAACAATAAGGTAAAAACATGAAAATAAAAGAGGTGAAGACAAAACTGATACTTTACATGCAGGAAGTGTTTCTCAAAGAGTTTTACAGTAGGGGAACTTTTACTGCTAAGTATACACAGGTCGAGGTACTGCACATGTATGCAAGGTAATAGGATATTTCATTTGTCATAGGAAAAGTGAAGTGTTCTTTATTTTCCTTGCATTTAGGGACATTTAAGGTTTGCTGTATTTGTAGCTTTTCTTCTTTCCCCATAATTCTTTCACAGCTCAACCAAAGCAGTCGCAAGCCAACAGGAGCAATGAACCGAAGAAGCCAGAAGACTTCCTGAGAGATCTGTTTGGAGCCACTTCTAAAGGTTCAGGGGGTGGTGGAAGACCACCACCTATAGGTGACAAAAGCAATCAGCAGCTTTACTTGAGAATTGCAGTGGCAGTAGGAGGATTTATTGTCATAGCATTGATGTTGATGGAGGGAAGTGGTGAGGAGATCACATGGAAGGAGTTTTTGAATAATTACTTGGCTTCAGGTCAGGTGAGTTTCAATTTGCTGACATGAGATAACCTGGCTTTAGGACAGGTGAGTTTCAGTTTGCTGACATGAGATTACTTGGCTTCGGGACAGGTGAGTTTCAGTTTGCTGACATGAGATAACTTGGCTTCAGGACAGGTGAGTTTCAGTTTGGTGACATGAGATTACTTGGCTTCAGGGCAGGTGAGTTTCAGTTGTTGACATGAGATTACTTGGCTTCAAGACAGGTAAGTTTCTGTTTGCTGACATAAGATTACTTGGCTTCAGGTCAGGTGAATTTCAGTTTGCTGACATGAGATTGAGGATATTACCTCCAAATGAATCTGAATTGCTTTATTTTACAGGTAGAGAAAGCACAAGTGGTGAATAAGAAATTTGTCAGAGTTTGGTTGAAACCAGGTCACATGAAAGGGGTGAGTCACAAATATACTTATAAGCAGTAACATGATTTTTCACCAGTTTGTTTACCTTTACCAGTTTGTTTAACTTTACCAGTTTGTTTAACTTCACCAGTTTGTTTCACTTCACCAGTTTGTTTCACTTCACCAGTTTGTTTCACTTCACCAGTTTGTTTCACTTCACCAGTTTGTTTCACTGTCCTCATAGTTGTCCATATAATTTAATAATAATTCATAGAAATCCACGTAAAGAACAAGGGAAATATATTAAAGCTTTTAATTGAAAAATATGCCTCTCTTTTGAGTCCATGCCCAAAAAAACTCTTGCCAATATGTAGACATATTGAAAAATTAGGTCATTGATCAAGCAAGTTCATCTCATACAAAAGAGGAATTTAAACATAAGTTTGTGTGCAGTGTGTTAGGATTTCTTGAAGGTGTTAATAGGTGGAGAGGTTTACCTGAAAGGTGGATTATCTCAGGTTTTGTTCTCAAGTTCTGTAGGTTTGTGTTAGTTTATTTGTATTTATTGTTGACAATACTAATAAGTTCTGTAGGTTTGTGTTAGTTTATTTGTATTTTTGTTGACAATACTAATAAGTTCTGTAGGTTTGTGTTAGTTTATTTGTATTTATTGTTGACAATACTAATAAGTTCTGTAGGTTTGTGTTAGTTTATTTGTATTTATTGTTGACAATACTAATAAGTTCTGTAGGTTTGTGTTAGTTTATTTGTATTTATTGTTGACATTGATAAGTTCTGTAGGTTTGTGTTAGTTTATTTGTATTTATTGTTGACAATATTGATAAGTTCTGTAGGTTTGTGTTAGTTTATCTGTATTTATTGTTGACAATACTAATAAGTTCTGTAGGTTTGTGTTAGTTTATTTGTATTTATTGTTGACAATATTGATAAGTTCTGTAGGTTTGTGTTAGTTTATCTGTATTTATTGTTGACAATACTAATAAGTTCTGTAGGTTTGAGTTAGTTTATTTGTATTTATTGTTGACAATATTGATAAGTTCTGTAGGTTTGTGTTAGTTTATTTGTATTTATTGTTGACAATATTGATAAGTTCTGTAGGTTTGTGTTAGTTTATCTGTATTTATTGTTGACAATACTAATAAGTTCTGTAGGTTTGTGTTAGTTTATTTGTATTTATTGTTGACAAATTGATAAGTTCTGTAGGTTTGTGTTAGTTTATCTGTATTTATTGTTGACAATACTAATAAGTTCTGTAGGTTTGTGTTAGTTTATCTGTATTTATTGTTGACAATACTAATAAGTTCTGTAGGTTTGAGTTAGTTTATTTGTATTTATTGTTGACAATATTGATAAGTTCTGTAGGTTTGTGTTAGTTTATCTGTATTTATTGTTGACAATACTAATAAGTTCTGTAGGTTTGTGTTAGTTTATCTGTATTTATTGTTGACAATACTAATAAGTTCTGTAGGTTTGTGTTAGTTTATCTGTATTTATTGTTGACAATATTGATAAGTTCTGTAGGTTTGTATTAGTTTATCTGTATTTATTGTTGACAATATTGATAAGTTCTGTAGGTTTGTATCAGTTTATCTATATGTATCTTTTCTGGTGGTGATATGTTAGCTTGGGGTAATCTGTCATCTTGTTATGTTACGTTGAATGTACTGGTCTACTGCTACTGCTGAAGTCTGGTGCCCTTATCCTCACTATTTTAACAATTGTTAATTTCATTTTAAAATAGTTATTAATTGAATTTTTTCCTTTTAACTTACTGCAAATGGTAAACTGTACTTTGAATTACTAGATTCTGTTTTGATTTTTTTTTGGACATATCCTATGGTTTAAGGTACAAAAGAAGAGTAAAATATAATATTAGAATACATAAATCATTCTTTGAGGAATATAAAAATGTGACAACAATTTTTGAAAATATCACAACTAGTCTGATTTCAGTCATTTCTACATAAAGGAGACAGAACTTTAAACTTGAATATCACCTTAAACGGAATAAGGTTCTTGAATGGTTTCTTTACCATTTTGAAGTCTTTCATAGAAGACCACTAAATGTCCTTGAGGCTCTGAATCAACATGCTTGTCTGATCAGAAATCTTCATTTGTAATTGTTCTGTATTCTGCAAAACATTTCAATCCTGGCAATAGATCAAATAGTTTGTATTTTGTGATTATTTCTTTCACTCTTAATGAGAGTTCAGATTTATTCATAAAGTTCTCTCCTTGTCCATTAACTCCTAAAATCCCAGGGGGTCCAAAATGTCCACTGCAATTTTTGGCAGCTTTTTTTTCAAAATGAAATTTTCACAACGTTCCTTTTGTTTTCTATCACTACAAGTTTGGTTAATATGAATGTTAAGACAATAACATTTTCAATAAAAAAAATCAAAATAACAAAAGTATCCATTAATTTGCAAATTTTAGGCAAAATTAGGCTAATGTTTTTTGATCTTGTATTTTCTCTTGTTAATAATGAAAATGGAGGATTTTTTTTACATATGTAGATTGTTTGTGAATTTTCCTTTCTATTGATACCAGTCTCATTTTTTTTCTCAAAGCAAAGCATGCAAAAACAATGAAAATAAACAAAAAATAATCACTGCTGTAATTAGTGGCGAAAATCAAAGCTGCGCAATCCGGTTTGGTATTCGAACCTGGGTCGTCCATGTTGTAAGCGCACACACTAACGGCTACACTACACTGCCTATGTTCTAGTGTGTGGATTTGTTTTAAATCTTATATTATGGTATGAACAAAGAGGGGATAGTTGCTTTTTGGTGAGCATGGGAAGCATAATGGGCACCTATGTAATGGCAATTTTGTCCGTCTGGCTGTCCGTCCGTCTGGCCGTCCACAGTTTTTACTAAGATTTCCTCAGAAATGTTAAAGTTTTTTTAGAATTCCTCAGAAAATGTTGAAGTTTCTTCAGAGTTCCTCAGAAAAAGTTAGTTTTTTCAGATATCCTTATGAAAGGTTAGAATTTCCATACAAAATGTTACAGTACAAGTTTTTCAGAGACACTTAAGACAGATTGAAGACTAGTTTCCTTAAAAAGTCTATAAAACATTTGATATTTCCTGAGAACATAACTGTAAAATGATATAATTTTCCAATATTCTTCAGAGAAATTTTTAACGTCTCTTTCGTAGCACTGGAGATTTAAAATCTTTAAAATTACTCAAAATATTTTGGCACCAACAGTTGTATCAGGCATGATTATTAAACTCCACCTTTATAATTGTGGTCATTTGCATAAAGTTGTTTAGAGCTGTGAACGTTTAGGGATTTTAGTAAACGTGTACATGCCAAAAAAAGCGAGCGTGTATTGTGTAAACACGTTTAGTTCCGTAATTTTCGGACATTCACCAAAATTGCTCCAAAATTACAAGGCAAAGTAAAAAAATTGTGCAACCAGTATGGCAAAAGTACTGACTCTATTGCCCAAATAGACGCTGAGTTTTGCTTTCCAAATCGTAAAAAGTTTACTTCTACAGTATGAATCATCATTTTTATGAAAAATATGCATAGAAATTCAGTTTAGAAAGAACAGATAACTTCCTTTTAATGTCATTTAAACTCAGCATTGCGCAACTTTTTTTGTCCTACTTGCTACGGCTTTCAATGTTCCACCGTGAAAATCTTGCATACTAGGCCTATGATACTTCGCCTTAAAACATTTAAATACTAGGCCACCTCACTGGAAGTTCTGAAAAATCAGTCCTCTCGAAAAAATGGCCACCATCTTTGCGATGCATGTAGGATTTCAGCTTTGGTAAAACCTTTTTCTGTTTGTTTATTTTGCAATATTTTTTCTTTCTTGCAAAATTTATTTGACTCATCAGGTAATATTTACATGTAAATGTACTGATTGTCATGATTTAGGTATTTTGACTAGTGTGTTTTTTGGTCGATTTAACAGCTTGTAAAGCGGGCCTTGATTGCATGCGATTTAAAGCCTTAGTAATTATGGCCTAATGTTAGGCCTATTGTTAGTTTCACTGTTTACTGCTGCACATTCGTTGTGCATTTTACAAGTTATCCTACTCAGATTTCTACGAAATCAAAGTGCATAATATCCCCATTCATTAGTGATTACTGGGCATTTGTGATTTGCACATTTAAAAAGGATTATGCTAATCGGGTTTACAGTTTGTAAAAAGTCATTGATTGGATTTTTGTCAGCTGAATGTGTGGGTGATTTGAATCATGAATGATCATATTGATTTTCAATGGCAAGACTGACTATGAAAAACGATTACTCGCAATGAAGTATTTAGTAAACGTTTACAAGGATTTACGAGCGTGTAGCATGTACACGCTAAACGGTCACAGCTTTAAAGTTGTTACAGTATATGAACTGACCAGACTTTTAGTATGCTCAATTAGGAAGTGTGACAGGATGTGACTGCATATACATGTAGACATAGGGAGGGGGCCATGTGGGACATATGATATGATATATACCATGTGGTATACACAAGGGCTATATCAGGCATAATTATTTGACTGCCTTTTTTTCTTATTCAACAAGTCATTTGCATATAAGTTATTATATAAACTGACACTCATACATAGTATGCTCAATCAGGGTCTTATGGAGCCTATAGGATGTCATGTGGAACATGGGATGGAATGCCATGTGGGACATCGGGTGGGATGCCATGTGGAACAGGGTAGAATACCATGTAGGATATAGTGAATACCATGTAGGGTGGAATGCCATGTTGGACATAGGATGGAATGCCATGGGATGGGATGTCATGTGGAACATGGGGTGGGATAAGGGACATGGGGTGGGATGTGGGACATGGTGTGGGATGCTATGTGGGACATGGTGTGGGATGCCACGAGTAACACAGAGTGTGACATAGATTGGGATGCCATGTGTGACATAGGGTAGGAGGCTATGTGGGACATAGGGTAGGAGGCCATGGGGACATGGGATGTGATGCCATGTGGGACATAAAATAGGATATCATTGTGACATTGGAAGGGATGCCATGTGGAACATATGGTGGGATCCAATGTGGGACATCAGGTAGGATGTCATGTGGGACATCAGGTGTGAAGCCACCGATGTGGGACATACGGTGAGATGCCATGGGGGACATAAGGAGAGATGCCATGTGGGAAACAGGGAGGGATGCCATGTATGCCATATTGAGGGATGACATGTGGTACATATAGTTGGATTAATGTGGGACATACTTGTAGGATGGGATCCATTTGGCACATAGGTGGGATGCCATGTGGGTCATAGGGTGGGATGCCATGTGGGTCATAGGGTGGGATGCCTTGTGGGACATATGGTGGAATGCCATGTGGGACATGGTTGAATGCCATGTGAGACATACTGTATGGTGGAATGCCATGTGGGAGATATAGTACAATGCCATGTGGGACAAGACATGGGATGGGATGTCATGTGGGACATGGGGGTGGGATGTCATTTGGCACATGGGATGGGATCCATGTGGGACATGGGGTGGGATGCCATATGGGACAAGGGATGGGATGTCATGTGGGACATGGGATGGGATGCCATGTGGGAGATATGGTGGAATGCCATGTGGGACAAGGGATAGGATGTTATGTGGGGACATGGGGTGGGATGCTATGTGGGACATGCGATGCCATGTAGGACTTAGTGTGAGATGCCATTTTTATAATTGGCCAGGTCATATGATATGGGTGTCAATTTGCATGGGTATGCGAACCATGACGGTAATTACCGTTCTAGTTTTGTTTTTAATTGGAAAATGTGTGGAAAAAGTTTCATGATGGTCTTTTTTGCATACGGCAGTTCTATTGCGATCAGGAACTATGATTTTTGTCAATAATTAGACTAAAAATCATGGAATTTTGCACAACTTTTGCCAAAAAAAGATATCGATCATAGAGGCAATCAAATTTGACCGGAATTGGATGCAAAAGCTATTGTAGGTCTTGGAAGTATGGCAAGTATGTCTTTGAACAAATATTTGCCTTTTTTTTTTTTTTTTTTCTCACAATAAAACCCTCATCAATAATGTTAATTTATTGAAAGAACCGTTTGAGCTCTTTTAAACAATACCAGGATCACTGCTGTGGCCCTCTTTGATGAAACAATTTTTTTTTTTTTAAAGTGCATGTCCAATTGGCCATGTGGGTTACCAATTGTTAATACTCAGAGTGAACTGAAATTCATTTCCCATCCTCCAATACATTCCACCTCATAAATCTAAAACCCGCCAAGTTTTATCCCCAAATAACTGCTCCCCCTCTCCCCCCCCCCCCTCCTCCCGTCCTTTCTGTATCTCTATTGCCCATTTGCATTTAAAACCACGTCAGGTTTATATATCTTGTGACTGATTTCTTGTGACTGATTTCTTGTGACTGATTTCTTCCGACTGATTTCTTCCAAAGTCATATCATTGTTTTAAGTTTCATCCAGGCTATTCATTTATTGTTCAAGTTCCGTTCAGACAAGATTTATATTGCATCATTTCCACTTTTTACCAGAAATGAGTTTTTGATTTTCTTTGATAAAAGAAGCCACTTAATTTTATTTTAATCATCAACAAACCAAACCATTTCTGCCATCACCTAAGCAGTATTTTAAAACCACACACTAAAATTATTTCAACAAAATTCAATAAAGATATGACAAAGATTGACACAGTATAGTCTTGTCATACTTTGTAGGCGGAGGTAAATGTCAGGCAGGTAAAACATGCATGTATTCTTATGTGGTTGGATATCATTCTTTTCCTAATGCTATTCTTATTCTCATGTGGTTGATATCATTCTTTTCCTAATGCTATTCTTTCAGAAGCATGTCTGGTTCAACATAGGAAGTGTAGATGCATTTGAAAGAAACCTGGAGAATGCACAAGCTGAACTGGGATATGAGCGATCCAACTTCTTAAATGTCATATACAGTGAGGAGTTTGAGATGTGAGTGAATGATCTTTGCTTGTTTATGTGCTTGAAAGTAGACTTCCTCAAGGTCTATGTAACTTCTTGCATCCAGTTGCCGATTCTTATCCTGCTATTTGAAATTGTTCTATTTTTGTATCTCTCGCATTTAGTATTTTTGTAGTTGTGGTATTGTTTTTATTGAAAAATACTTGAAACTGGAGCCATTTCTTACCTCTCTTACCTGTCATATCTTACCTGTCCATGTATAAAATAGCAAAAGTAACATGTCAACTGTAACCAGTAAAGGTGTATAAGTAATGTTTTGTGTAATGTGTCTCCAGAGTTTAAAATTTTCCCACGAAAAATCATGACAGAAATTATATTAATGTAGTGAATACATCTTTATATGCCAGAAATGATATTAATGTAGTGAGTACATCTTTGTATGCCAGAAATGATATTAATGTAGTCAGTACATCTTTGTATGCTTCCTTTCGCAATTTAATGTACTTTCCATCGTGCAATTACATTGGGGACGTTTTTAGAGCACTTATTGGTAATTAAATTGGTATTTAAATTGAATATCACCTTACACAATTACAGTTTTTTTTATTGCTTAACATTGGAATATATTCATTTGTTTGTCTTTCAAAACTTGATTCTTTCTCTTGTTGATTAAATATTTTTGAAAAATTCAGTAAAATACAGTTTGTAAAAACAATGCATTGTATGCACTTTCTAGAGAAATGGTGGCACTAATGCACAGTACTATTGAATTTGCTCTGGGGTTTCTCCTTTCAGTTTCTGTGCCGTTGTACAAATATGTAGTGTAGGCTAGGCCTAGTAATTGCGTGTAGTGTAGTGGCTGGGCTACAGCCTGTTGACCTTTGTACTTAACGTATACGAGTGAGAGATTTCCGGAACTGAATAGCGGGGAAAACTACAAGATGTGTATTGAATAATAATCGTCATTTGCGCGTGTCGCAATGTATAATATAAACTGTATGTATCTTTGTTGTTTATATAAACAGGAATAACGTTAGTGCCTAGGCCTTGTCAGGAATAAAAATGGCAAGCTATTTAAAAGTTTCAACTGTTGAGAACTGGAAAAAAGAGTTGGATCCAGAGTTGATATGTATTAAAATACACGGTACTGCTGATGGAGAAGATGTGGAAAGAATTACTTGTGCCATTTGTAGTGAAATTGAAAACAGGATCAATCATATAAGATATTTTTCTGGAGCAGCAATTGAATGGTTCACAGAAAGAGCACTGAAAAAGACAATGTCAAGAAACACATGTTGTCTGAGCCACATATGCGTGCACATTCGCTTAAAGTACCCAAGCACTTTACATTGGATCAAGTGTTGACGAAAACTCCTATTGTGTGTTCCTTAGCTGCTACTAAAACTCTGGAAGAGGAAATTAATTAATGGACAGTGCTTATATGATAGCCAAAGAAGAAATGCCATTTACTAAATTTGAAGTGATTGTCAAATGGGAAGCAAGCCATGGGGTAGATCTGGGATGCACATACATAAACAAGGTTTAGTGCAGTGAATTAATATCAATTATTGGTTCTAACTTAATTGAGAGAGCAAATGCTGGAGAAACTATGTTAGAGTAGGTACATGACAACCATAAATGATGGTGCAACAGATAGTGCAGTAATTGAAAATGAAATCTACTGTATGTTTGTGGATTCTGATACGTGTGTGGTTAACTTTAATTTGTTGGCTGTAAGTGACATTGAAAATGCATGTGCATAAAAAGGGCTATAATAAACGGCTATTGAAAAAGTTTTTTGAAGAAGCAGGGTTACTGATTTTGAAACTGATTGGTTTCATAACTGACGGGGCAAGTGTCAATTTGGGTAAGGTAAATGGGTTATCATGACGTCTAAAATGTGAGAATGGCATGCCCTGGTTAATAAGTGTAAACTGCATGAACCATCGCTTGGTATTGGCAGTAAAAGATGCATTTAGTGGTACTTACATAAATGATGTTACAGATGTGTTAGACAGTTTTTATAAGCTTTATGACAAGAGTCCAAAACGCCTCGGGAAGCTACGCGATTTTGCTGACATCTTAGAGGAAAGAGTTTGCAAGCCAGCAAGAGCTGATGGTATCAGATGGGTCCAGTTGAAGAGAAGAATGTGTGCTACACTTGCCAAATCTTATGCTGTTATCATCAGTCACATGGAAGATTTAGTGGAGGATGAACCAACTAAGAGTGAAGATTAAGCAAAGATCAGAGGGTACCTCAAGAAACTTAAAAGATTTCAGTTTGTTGCTACTCTGCTGCTGTTGATGGAGGTTGTGGAACCCATTTATAAGCTTTCACTGTGCGTGCCTTCATTGATCTTACTCAAGCAATTGCAGCATTAAGAGAACCTGTAAGAAACTGAACGAGATTTTGCACCTGGTTTAAAGGATTGGAGATACACCTGGTTTAAAGGATTGGGGATACACCTGGTTCAAAGGATGGGAGATACACCTGGTTTAAAGGATTGGGGATACACCTGGTTCAAAGGATGGGAGATACACCTGGTTTAAAGGATTGGGGATACACCTGGTTCAAAGGATCGAAGATCCACCTGGTTTAAAGGATTGGAGATACACCTGGTACAGCTGGGTAAAAGGATTGGAGATACACCTGGTGTAAAGGATCTCATACAATGGATGAAACTGCAATCCAAAGGATTCAGAAACATCACAACCAACAGAATTAACCACCGATGCATGTCAAGAGAACCCAACTTCTGTGTCTTGCTCATCAGGTGAAGGGAGGAACAGTGCCTCAAAGTGTGTGAACTTCCAGGGAGTGAAACTTAGTAATGTATCCACAGGACTGAGCAATTTCAATTCACAAAAACCACAGATCATAAACAAGCTGAAAGACACACTAAAGAAACAGTTCAAAGAATTACAGGGTGGTATTGGAGTGCTCTGCTTTAAAACACCTGGACACATCATTGTGGCCTTTAACATCAGATGAATTAGAAACTTATGGAAATGAAGAATTGCAAATATTCTTCAAACAGTTTGCTGTACTCCTTGAAGAAAAAGAATAGACACTTTGGTGAGTGGGATCAAGTTAAAGAATTCTACCTTGAAGGTATGAAACACTTGGGCTATAAAGATATGTGGAAATTGGTATGAATCACTTGGGCTATAAAGGTATGTGGAAAGCAGTATGAATCACTAAGGCTATAAAGATGTGTGGAAAGAATTTTTGACAAAGTACAGGGATAATGTTTCTAACTTAATTCATGTTATTGAGATTCCTAAATTATATCCTGTGTCAAATGCAAAAGTTGAGAGAAGTTTCTCTGCTGTGAACATAATAAAGTCAGACTGGTATTCTCGCCTAATTACTGCAACATTAGACCACTTGCTAAGGATTGACCACTTGCTAAGGATTGACCACTTGCTAAGGATTGACCACTTGCCAAGGATTGACCACTTGCCAAGGATTGACCACTTGCCAAGGATTGACCACTTGCCAAGGATTGACCAATTGCTAAGGATTGACCACTTGCTAAGGATTGAACACTTGCTAAGGATTGACCACTTGCTAAGGATTGACCACTTGCTAAGGATTGACCACTTGCTAAGGATTGACCACTTGCTAAGGATTGACCACTTGCTAAGGATTGACCACTTGCTAAGGATTGACCACTTGCTAAGGATTGACCACTTGCTGAGGATTGACCACTTGTTAAGGATTGACCACTTGTTAAGGATTAATCTTGAAGGTCCCAAGGTCAGTGAGTTTGATGCAACACCTTATGTCAGTCTTGCCAGAAAGTTCTTCAGCAAGAGACGACACCCAAATATTGCATCCTATGAAATTTGTTAGTTGAGAGGAGTTTTGTAGTCCCTAAAAACTTAGTTTTCTTACAAAGATGGGATGATAGGCAAAGACAGCATTCTTTGGAAAACTGGTGGATGGTACAGGTGAGTCCTTCTACATCTAATTGCAATATAAGGAGCTGTAGATCCCTTAATCTAGCAATATAAGGAGCTGTAGATCCCCCAATCTAGCAATATAAGGAGCTGTAGATCCCCCGATCTAGCAGTATAAGGAGCTGTAGATCCCCCAATCTAGCAGTATAAGGAGCTGTAGATCCCCCGATCTAGCAGTATAAGGAGCTGTAGATCCCCCAATCTAGCAGTATAAGGAGCTGTAGATCCCCCAATCTAGCAATATAAGGAGCTGTAGATCCCCCAATCTAGCAGTATAAGGAGCTGTAGATCCCCCAATCTAGCAATATAAGGAGCTGTAGCTAGCAGTATAAGGAGCTGTAGATCCCCCAATCTAGCAGTATAAGGGCTGTAGATCCCCGATCTAGCAGTATAAGGAGCTGTAGATCCCCCAATCTAGCAGTATAAGGAGCTGTAGATCCCCCAATCTAGCAATATAAGGAGCTGTAGATCCCCCAATCTAGCAGTATAAGTCTTGTGTTCTGCAACATCTTGTGAGTCCTTTAGTTACTTTAGGTCTAAAAATCCTGTTCTAAAACTGGCTAAAAGTATCAAATCTTATTAAAACAAAGAGAAATACAAAATCAACAAGGCCTAAATTGCCTCATCAATTTAGGCGTAATCAATTTTGATGTATTGCTAATAATTTTATGAAGTGATTAACAATTAAGTAGCAAAAGGGCTAATAAAATTTCCAAATTGCTACCTGTTACAGTATTTCATGTTTGAGTATTTGATGTTTTCTCCTTATTCCACAGCTCCAATTTTGGTTTCCCCTTGATGGCAGTTTTGAGCTTATTGCTGTTTTTCTACATGTATTCTAAAGGCCCGATGCAAATGGGAGGCGGTGGGGCTGGATCTAAAAGGGGAATGTTTGGCTTTGGTCAGAGCACAGCAAAGATTATCAAAGAAGATGTGGGTATAAGATTCAAGTAAGTACTTGCACCATCAATAAGTTGATTTATTTAACGTGGATCTCGATTCAAGTTAGGCTTAATGTGGATGTTGATATAAGTTGATTTGTTTAACGTGAATGTTGATTCAAGTTAGAGTTAATGCGATGTTAATATAAGTTCGGGTTAGGGTTAACATGGATGTTGATATAAGTTGATTTGTTTAACGTGGATGTTGATTCAAGTTATGGTTAGGGTTAACATGAATGTTGGTATAAGTTGATTTGTTTAACGAGGATGTTGATTCAAGTTAGGGTTAATGTTTTATTGATATAAGTTTGGATTAGGGTTAACGTGGATGTTGATATAAGTTAATTTGTTTAACGTGGATGTTGATTCAAGTTAAGAGTTAATGTGATGTTAATATAAGTTCGGGTTAGGGTTAACATGGATGTTGATATAAGTTGATTTGTTTAACGTGGATGTTGATTTAAGTTATGGTTAGGGTTAACATGGATGTTGGTATAAGTTGATTTGTTTAACGTGGATGTTGATTCAAGTTAGGGTTATTAATGTTTTATTGATATAAGTTAGGGTTAGGGTTAACGTGGATGTTGATATAAGTTGATTTGTTTAACGTGGATGTTGATTAAAGTTAGGGGGAACGTGGATGTTGATATAAGTTGATTTGTTTAACGTGGATGTTGATTAAAGTTGGGGTTAACGTGGATGTTGATATAAGTTAGGGTTAGGGTTATCGTGGATGTTGATATAAGTTGATTTGTTTAACGTGGATGTTGATTCAAGTTACGGTTAACATGAATGTTGATATAAGTTGGTTTGTTTAACGTGGATATTGATTCAAGTTAGGGGGAACGTGGATGTTGATATAAGTTGATTTGTTTAACGTGGATGTTGATTAAAGTTAGGGTTAACGTGGATGTTGATATAAGTTAGGGTTAGGCTTAACGTGGATGTTGATATAAGTTGATTTGTTAACGTGGATGTTGATTCAAGTTACGGTTAACATGAATGTTGATATAAGTTAATTTGTTTAACGTGATCATTGATTCAAGTTAAGGTTAACGTGGATGTTGATATAAGTTGATTTGTTTAACGTAGATGTTGATATAAGTTAATTTGTTTAACGTGGATGTTGAATCAAGCCAGGGTTAACATGGATGTTGATTTGAGTTGATATGTTTAACGTGGATGTTGATTTAAAAAGGGGTTAATGTGATGTTGATATAAGTTCGGGTTAGGGTTAAAGTGGATGTTGATATAAGTTGATTTGTTTAACGTGGATGTTGATTCAAGTTAAGGTTAACGTAAATGTTGATGTAAGTTAGGGTTAGGGTTAACGTGGATGTTGATATAAGTTGGGGTTTAGGTTAACATGGATGTTGATATAAGTTGATTTATTTACTTTTAATTATACCTTACCCTCCATGCTATAAATATGCAATCTGGTCACATGACCTGATTCTAACGCACTTCTAACCGACCTTAAAAACATAGTAACCAGCCCAGCCCTGACTTCCATATAACCTCTACTAACCCTCACTGTTATCCAGGAATCCTTTGCTAAAAAGGAACACCTCATTGCCATATTTTTTGACCTCGAGAAAGCTTTCGACACTACTTGAAAATATGGCGTTACCCACAAACTTCACACCATCGGCCTCAGAGGCCATCTCCCCATCTTTATTCAAAACTTCCTCTCACCCGCAGCAGTTCCAAGTTCGTATTAGCCACACCCTCTCCAACCCGTACCCCCCAAGAGGAGGGCGTCCCTCAAGGCAGCATCCTCTCTCCCACTCTCTTCAACCTGAGCATTAATGACATTGCGGATAACCTTGGCCCCAACATCAAACGTACCTTCTACGTGGATGACTTCACCATCTTCTACTCCTCCCCTAGCTTTCCTATTGTTGAAAATAGGTTCCAAATCAGCCTCAACCAGCTGCAAGTCTGGAGCATTAATAACGGTTTTAAATTCTCCAAAGACAAGACACTTTTGTCATTTCAACAACCTCCAACCCAACCTGAACTTTGTGCTCAATGGCAACTGCATCCCTAAAGTTGAACACACAAAGTTCCTGGGTCTAACTCTATACCCCATGCTCACCTACAAGCAACACATCACCAACCTGAAACTAAAATGCAACAGCTCCCTTATCATCCTCCGACTCCTCTCCAACACCGCTTGGGGAGCGAACCGCTATGCCCTCCTCAAAATTATCAGGCTCACCATTTGTGCCAAGCTTGACTATGGCAATATTGTCTACTGTGTCGTTCACAACTCATACCTCAACCACATCAACACTATCTAAAATGAAGCCTTCAGGCTTTGTCTAGGTGCTTACAGGACCTCCCCAATCACCAGCCTACATGTTGAAGCCAACGAACCCCCCTTTCTACTTAGATGTAGAAAGCTTAGCCTCTCCTATGCTTTTAGAGTCATCACCAACACCTAGAACTCTGATTACAACCTCATTAGGTACCCTAATTTCTCCATCCTCTTTGATAGGACTAAAACCCTATCCCCTCCCTTCAGCTTACGCATTAAATCAGACCTCTTCCATCTTGGCATCAACCCCACCACTCTCGGCTCCTTCTCCTGCCCCACTTTTCCTCCTTGGGCCACCCCCTCCCTTCTGCCCACCTGAGTCTCTCCACTCATCACAAAACTCAAACCCACCCTAACCTCTTCATCAATCTCCACAACCAAATCAAAGACCAACTCTCAAATTACACCTCCATCTATACTGAAGGCGCCAAGGAAGGCAACAAGACAGCTGCTGCTGCCGTCTTCCAAGACATCACCCTCAGTAGCAAACTTCCCGACTACTCATCCATCTTTTCAGCTGAGGCTAAGGTCATTCTCCTCGCCCTCAACTTTATTGAGTACTCTCCGCTCAGCCACTTTGCCATTTTCTCCGACTCAAAGGCTGTTCTTACTTCTTTACTCAATGTGAAATGGGATAATCCACATCTCGCCTCATCCTCCCTAAACTCCTTTCCCCCCTCCTCCTTCCCCCTTCTGTAGGAAAGATATTCTTTTCTTCTGGATACCCAGCCATGTTGGCATCCCTGGCAATGACAGTGCTGATGAAGCTGCTAAGCTTGCCCTCATCCTTCCCCCTACCCCTTTTCCCAAAACCCTTTCTGACATCAAACCGCTTATCACTTCCCTTGTTCGTGGCCGCTGGCAAACCTGATGGGACTCCCAAATTGATAACAAACTTCACGTCATCCAGCCCACCAATCCAATCAAACCCACTACTCACAACCTATCCCGTGTCAACAACATCCACATTACCTGCCCTAAAATAGGTCACACCCACCTCACTCATCCCACCTCCTTACTGGCTCCCCCCACCCCTCTGCAACAATTGCCATTGCACCCTCACAGTCCATCACATTCTCCTTGCTTTCCCCTGTACAACCTTCTCAGAGCTTCCCTCGCTGCCCACAACTAAGTAGCCGAGCTCTTCCAAAAAAAACTTCAGGATAAAATTATCTCCTTTCTTCATCATGCTTCCCTTTACAATCATATTTAGTCCTCCTTCTCCACCCCCTCTCTCATTATTTTTCCACCCATACACCTCCTCTCTCGATCCCAGCTTTCTGGATTTCAGTTCTTGTGTTTCTTCCAATCTCCCCCTGTTTACTCTCCTTCCTGCCTCTAGAATGATCTAACCTCTCAGGCACAATTTGACCCTTGCTGTTGTGGTGCCGTTAAACTCTCATCAAACACACAACAGAGCCTATATTTGATTTAACATTACCAGTACATATCGTGTATTCGTTTTTCTCGCATATAATTAAGACAAAGTTTTTAATTTTTAAGCTTTGAATTTTGGGGCGTTTTAGAGACCTAGAGGGGTCCTCTGTGACGTCCTCTTTACAGGAGATGTAATCTATTCTTTTTATCTTCACAGACGCCAAGTTACTCAGTGGTTCATATTTTCCACGCTACCCCTATGCTTTTTAAGAATTTACGTTCGTTGCATTTTCTCAGGTTTAAAGAAAAATTCAGATAGTAATTTTTCTAATAATTTGTTTTGATGTACTAAATTGCTGTGGCTTGCCTCACTATGTTTGACGTCTCCCGCAGACCCGTCTCACCCACGTAAGGGTTGTAAGTACATCCTCCGTAGGGGAGTCTTGGTGTAAGTGTATCTGTATATATTTGTATATATATTTTTACTTTTTAAAATAACGGCAAAAGGCGACATAAATCAATTAGTCTCAGAGTTTCTACTTAGCCATGGCCACGGTCTCGATATATTACTGAGTCGTGGAGGCCTGTGTTTGTAGTTTACTTTGTTAACTTTTTCCAGATTCACCCCGTGGAGGCCCCTGACTCCATAGATTACTGAGTCGGCAGGGCCACGGGTGCGGTTTATCAGGCGTAAGTTACCTGAGTCTATATTGATAAGCTAAGTGGCGTCCTAGACATCACTTAGAATAAACCACTATAAAGAAGCGCCCCCTTCTCGATAAGATTACTGAGTTGTGAGTGGCGCAGATTTTTAGAGGGTAAACATTTTGTACACTGCTGTGGTCCACGGTTTCGCGATAAAAACCGGTAGGACCAGGTAAAGGCGTCGCTCAAGAAGTTTTACGTGAGTCACAAGTTATTTCACGTGTCCTGTTTGGTCCGTACAGCTCCGGCGATCAGATCCATACGCTTCCACGGCCGTTGTTCATGGCTCCGTACGGGTCCATGACGGGTCCATTGGAGGGCTCCATACGTCTCCACGGTCCATGCCCTACCCCCATGCCTTGTCTGAGTGACCATGCAGAGTTGTTGAGGACAGAAATCAGGTTTTTTCTGGCCCTTAAGAAGGGGAGCAAGTGGCGACCGATAATTAATCTGAGACCACTCAACAGGTTCATTTGTCTGTTGAAGTTGAAGATGGAGACTCTTTACTCCATCCTCTCTCAGTTGCCTGTGGGCCACCTCCGTGGACCTCGCAGACGCATTTCCCATGTGGCGATGCTCGAGGATCACAGGTGTTTTCTGTCATTACAATTCGAGGAAGTTACGTACACATTCAAGGTGTACCCTTCGCGTTATTGACTGCCCCCAGGGTCTTCACTCGGATTACGAGAGTTCTAGTAGCCTTCCTATGAAAGCAAGGCATCAGAATCTTTATGTACCCAGACGACTGGCTGATTGTAGCAGTAGATGCAGCCACCGTCGCGGAACACACGAACGTAGTCATAAGATGGAACAGGACCTAAGGTGTGTGATCAACCTCGCCAAGTCCAATCTAGTTTATTCTCAGACTCGCACTTTTCTGGGAGCAGTCCTGGATTTCACTCAAGGTCGTATACGACCGACGGAGGAGCAGATTTTAGCTGTGGGGGTGGGAGCTGACGTCCTTCTCTCGCTACCAGCATCGCTGGCGAGAGCTTGGCTGGTATTCTTAGGATACCAAGCCAGCCTAGTAGGTGTAGTCCCATGTGCAGGCTTTACATACGGAATCTACAATTTCATCTACTGGATCATTTTATACCATCCAGGAGGGACCTTGGTGTCCTCGTCCCCATACACAGGTGGTGGACCCCACATTTGGTAGTGGTGAGTCCATTCACCTGTCACAGAGAGCGATTTTTCTACCCGTCATACCCTCAGTGTCAGTGGTGACCGATGCGTCTTTGACAGGGTGGAGAGCGCATTTGGCGTGGTTCCAAGTCGCGGGATTTTGGACTGATCAATCTGTTGGAATTAGAGGCAGTATTCCGGGCTCTTGTTCATTTCCTACCACGGGTACGGAACAGGACTGTTCTCATCATACGCACCGACTACCACGACAGTGGCGTTTTTCAACAGATAGGGAGGCATGAGATCCAGGAGTCTTTGGATCCTAGCCAAGTCCCTTCTGTCTTGGTGCATGACGAACAAGGTCACACTCCAGGCGGTCCACCTGCCAAGCAAGAAAAACATGATCGCGGATCTGTTATCCCGCCTTCAAGGAGCCCCCACAGAATGGGCCCTCCTCCCGCGGGTGGCCGAGGCAATCTGCTTGACCTTCGGTCTCCTGGACGTAGATCTGTTCGCGTCCGTGAACAACCACAACCTACCAATTTTTTGCGCTCTGACACCCGACCTGAGAGTCTGGAAAGTCGACGCATTCACGATCAGGTGGACCCACTTCGTGGGCTACGCCTTTCCACCGTTCGCTCTGGTACCGTTAGTACTGGGCAAGGTGATGTACGATCAGTGTCCCATGTTTCTTCTGGTAGCTCTCAACTGGCCCGGCCAACTGTGGTTCCCTCAGCTGCTCAATCTTCTCGCAGGTTTCCCGTACATGCTTCCGGTCATGGAAGAGTTACTCCCAATCCCGGGCTCCGGCAAACTGCACCACAATCCAAGAGCACTCCATTTGACTGTGTGGCCTCTATCCCTGAATCCTTTGTGTCACAGGGTCTTTCGGAGGCAGCTGCCCAAATGGCAGCCCGAAGCCGGAGGTCTTCCACTTTGGAGATGTATGCTTCCAGACTTAAAATGTTCCGAGACTGGTGCCGGGATAGATCGGTTTCTCCGCATACGACGCCTCTTGGTGACGTAGTGGATTTTTTTGTTGGTCCACTTTAACCTGAATAAATCCATCAATACAGTCAAGGTGTTCAGGACAGCCATAGCAGCTATCCATCGGCTTTTTCTAAATGGCTCGACCGTCACCGACACACAGTCTCTGGAAAGATTATTATAGGAATGTTCTTACAAAGACCTTCAGTTCGGAACCTCGCTCCCCCTTGGAATATGCAGGTGGTTCTCGAGACATAAGCACGGGCTCCGTTTGAACCTTTGCCAGAATGTTCACCCAAGGAAGTGACGATCAAAGCGGTATTTTTACTCTCCGCTGCCTCTGCTAGACGCAGGCAGAGGTGGCATTTATGCGCTTTCGCTCAAAGAGGGTCATATTCGCTTTGAATCCGAGGCGTTCGACTCGTGCCCAACCCGGCCTTCTTAGCCAAGAATCAGACTTAAAAGTTTTTATCGGAACCTATTTTCCTTCCGTCACTCGCTATGTTTTCTGACATGGCAAACTACAAGGCCTGGTGCCCCGTTCGATGTCTCCAACACTATATTAAACGTAAGCAATTATTTCGAACGACGTCACCGCCTTATTCGTGTCCTTACAACATCCATGTAACGCCGTCTCGCGTGATACGATTTCACGTTGGATTGTTCAGGCAATCACATACAATAAATTTGCGTTATTCATGGAACGTTCGGTTAAGGCACATCAGGTTCGAGGCATAGCTACATCTATTGCGCTTTTTGGTGAGGTTCTCCTCAACAAGATTCTTCGTGCTGCGGTATGGAAAACACTAGCCACTTTTGTCTCCACTTATCTGAAGGATATACCAGACTATCACTGCGGAGTTGCAAGGGTCTTTCTTTCAAGAAGAGGACCACCCCTTTCTTGAGGTGAATATTCTCGCTTTCAATTATTTACATTCTCTTGTTCTGTTGGAGTTATTACGTTAACTTTCTCAACGTCATAATTGTTCACTAACGGATTTCAGCCGCTGTTCTAGCACATTTAATTCGTTCCTTTTTACTAACGAAACATTTTGGCCATTCAGGCTCTTTTTATTTCATTTATTCCTACTAACGAAACTTTGCCTTTGTTTTGGCGATTGTTTTTACATTGTTTTAGTAATGGAATTTTGCCGATCTTCGGCACCTTTTATTTCGTTTATGTCTTACTAAAACGGTTTTGCCGCGGGCTTGGCAGCTTCTGCTTAGTTTAACTCTACAGACGGTTTGATCCCTTCATGCTTTCCTAAATCACTCCGGTCTGACGAACCTGGTGAGTTTTCGTCATGGTGTTTTGAGCGTTGTTTACAGTTTGATTCTGTTCACTAACGGATTATGTTTGCATGTTTTCGCGGATGATTAACCTTTGTTCTGTAGACGTTTTACCAAGGTTATTCTCAACAGAGTGCTCTCTGTCCTCTTGTCATAAGTAGCAGTGGGTTACTATTTTGGATAGTTTCTATTCGGAGGTCTTTCATCCTTAAGAGGAGAAGGAATTTCGTCCTTTAGGCAGGATAAGACTAGTGCGAGTTTTAATACCAGCCTTTAGAAAAGTGCTGCGACCTGAAGTTCCTTCCTTCCTATTCTCGGTTGTAATCTGATTGCATATTTATAGCATGGATGGAATGTTAAGTGAGGGTTAGTAGAGGTTATATGGAGGTCAGGACTGGGCTGGTAACTACGTTTCTAAGGTCGGTTAGAAGTGCATTAGAATCAGGTCATGTAAACAGATTGCATATTTATAGAATGGAAGGTAAGTATAACTCTCGTGAATATCCCCGCTACGCTTAGCGGGATAAGTAATATGATTTGATTCATTTAACGTGGATGTTGATTCAAGTTAGGGTTAACGTGGATGTTGATATAAGTTGATTTACGTGGATGTTGATTAAAGTTAGGGTTAACGTGATGTAGATATAAGTTCAGGTTAGGGTTAACGTGGATATATATAAGTTGATTTGTTTAACGTGGATGTTGATTCAAGTTAGGGTTAACGTGAATGTTGATATAAGTTGATTTGTTTAACGTGGATGTTGATTCAAGTTAGGGTTAACGTGGATGTTGATATAAGTTGAAATGTTTAACGTGGATGTTGATTCAAGTTAGGGTTAACGTGGATGTTGATATAAGTTGAAATGTTTAACGTGGATGTTGATTCAAGTTAGGGTTAACGTGGATGTTGATATAAGTTAGGGTTAGGGTTAACGTGGATGTTGATATAAGTTAGGCTTAATGTGGATGTTGATATAAGTTGATTTGTTCCGTATTCTGATTTCTGACATGCAATTTTTCACTTGTTGATTATAAATATCACTTACCTAAATCCAAATGAAACTCAATCAAGACTCAGGATTTTTTTTTGTTAGCACCGCTTATTTGTTTTAAATTGGATGGGTATGAACATTTTGCTTGATATTGGTGTGACATTGGTATTTATTATTACAAGAATGTTTATAAGACTGCTACAGTTTGCATGTAGTTACAAAGTTGGTCACGGATAAAGCATCTTTAGCATTGGACCATTTGACCGTCCGTTCATCTGTCCACATATGCACTGTTGAGTTGTGGGGAAAAAAGATTTCTGCCCATGAGAGGGCATGTAATTATCAGTGGTCAGGGGAATTTGTACTTAGCTAATTATCAGTGGTCAGGGGAATTTGTACTTAGCCATATTCATATCTTGATGTAAAGCTACTGCAGTAAGCATATTGGATACTTTCTTGGATGATGTTACCTTAGACAATGGGTTTTCTGAAGCTTACAACATCAGTTTTTTCTTTTCCTTAGTTTTATATGTCCATTGTTTCTATTACTTTATGTCATATCTAGGCTCGGCTGTTAAAATTTTATTTTCAGATTATAAGTTGCATTTCTTGTTTTTTGTGTATTTGATCATTTACAGGGATGTAGCAGGGTGTGAAGAAGCAAAGTTAATTTTATTTTCAGATTATAAGTTGCATTTCTTGTTTTTTGTGTATTTGATCATTTACAGGGATGTAGCAGGGTGTGAAGAAGCAAAGTTAGAAATCATGGAGTTTGTCAACTTCTTGAAGAATCCAAAACAGTATCACGATCTTGGGGCAAAAATTCCTAAGGTAAGGAATATGGGTAGCTTGCAGGATTTTTTGTTGAATTAAATTAAAAACTCATGAACATGATTTGGATATTAAAGAACAAACAGTTTGAACCGACTAGAATTCTCCATGCTATAAACCTTATATCATGTCAAAGTAATAACTCTTAATCACATGAATCTAAGTGCTCCCTTCCTCCCTCCCTACCTTCCTCCCTCCCTACCTCCCTTCCTACCTCCTCCTCCCTCCCCTACCTCCCTCCCCTCCCTCCCTCCCCTCCCTCCCTCCCTCCTTCCCCCCCCTTCCCCTCCCTCTCTCCCTCCCTCCCCCCCTCCCCTTTCCCTCCCCCCCTCCTCCCCTCCCTCCCCTTCTTCCCCCTTTCCTCCCTCTTTCCCCTCCTCCCTCCCTCTTTCCCTTCCTCCCTCCTCTCTCCCTCCCCTCCCTCCCCCGTCCCTCCCTTTCTTCTCCCTCCCTTCCTTCCTCCCCCCAGCCCTCCCTCCTCCCCAGCTCTCCCTCCTCCCCAGCCCTCTTCCTCCCCAGCCCTCCCTCCTCCCATCCCTCCCTCCTCCCCAGCCCTCCTCCTCCCCTCCCTCCTCCCCAGCCCTCCCTCCTCCCCTCCCTCCCTCCTCCCCAGCCCTTCCTCCTCCCCTCCCTCCCTCCTCCCCAGCCCTTCCTCCTCCCCAGCCCTCCTTCCTCCCCAGCCCTCTCTCCTCCCCAGCCCTCCCTTCTCCCCTCCCTTCTTCCTCCCCAGCCCTCCCTCCTCCCTCCCCAGCCCTCCCTCCTCCCTTCCCAGCCCTCCCTCCTCCCTTCCAGCCCTCCCTCCTCCTTCCAGCCCTCCCTCCTCCCCTCCCTCCTTCCTCCCCAGCCCTTTCTCCTCCCCTCCTCCCTCCTCCCCCTTCCTCCCTTTTCCCTCCCCTCTCCCCCCCCTTCCTCCCTCCCTTCCTCCCTCCCTCCCTCCCTCCCTTCCTCTCCCCTCCTCCCTTCCTCCTCCCTCCCCTCTTTCCCTCCCTCTTTCCCTTCCTCCCTCCCCTCTCCCCTCCCCTCCTTCCTCCCTCCCCTCTCCCCTCCCTCCCTTCCTCCCTCCGTCCCTCCCTTCCTTCTCCCTCCCCTCCCTCCCCTCCTTCTCCCTCCCCCTCCTTCCTTCCCTTCCTCTCTTCTCTTCCCTCCTCTCCTCTCCCTCCCTCCCTCCTCCCCCTTCCCTCCTCCCCTCCCCTCCTCCATTCTCTCCCTCCCTTCTCTCCCCTCCCTCTGCCCCATCCCCATACATATATATATATATATATATATATATATATATATATATATACATACAAACATACATACATACATACATACATACACACATACATGCATGCATGCATGCATGCATGCATGCATGCATGCATACATACATACATACATATGTATATACACTTTAAGTTATACCTTACCTTCCGTGCTATAAATATGCAATCTGGTCCATGACCTGATTCTAATGCACTTCTAACTGACCTTAAAAACATAGTAACCAGCCCAGGCTTGACTTCATAATACCTCTAATATCCCTCACTTCTTTTCAGCGCGTTGTTTTTACAACATTGCTGGAACTGGTCTGAAAATGTTTGCTAAAATTTGCATCCTTTTTCTAACAATTTTTTCTCCTGCAGCTCCACCGCACCGGTTTTTATTGAGTTTCACCTTTGTTGATTACCTTTAGGACTTTTCTGAGGTAATTCTTGTGGCCACGGGCATCGGGAATTCTTCGATCTGACTCTCAGGATTTTCCCATTAAGCTTTCTCTTAGGGTGTTTTTACTTCCGTCTGTACAAAGTGGGTGGATAGTTTGAGAGAATCCCACTCTCAAAGCGGACGTTTTAGTCCCTAGAGCACCTAGTGTGCCTGTTTAGAGGACACTTTTCCCTTGGGTTTTAGTGTTTTTCACCCAGGCCCCGCCCTACCACGAGGATAGCCTAGCGTTATACTATGCATTGTATTAACATGGTTGGATATCTTCAGTACAGGTTCTCATATGCATTAGGCCAACTTCTCATTTCGATGTTGGCGCATGCGCAGGATGTCATAGTATCCACAGAGTAAGCAGGGAGTTGGCTCCTTTCAGCCCCAAGGAGCTATAGTTGGTACAAGAGAGCCTATTTATTCCTTTACGTTACTCCCTACTGTTGCAGACAGCACTGGATAGGACCCCTGTACCCTACCGGGTACTTGATGAGGTCCTTTTCCTGCCCCAGTTCCAAGCTTTTGCCATTTGTGTGACTAGGGGGTTAGACTCGTTCCTGCACAGACACCTGCCAGCCGACGTTATCCCAACAACCACACCTTTGCTAGCTGGACTCTCGGACTTGCTCAACGCGACAGTCAAGTAACTCGCCCAAGTCTCTGCAAAGGTGGCCATGGAGAGGAGCGAGAATGTTTTCCCCCTCCTTGGTCTCTCTCAAGCCACTCAGACGGACCTTTGATGGTTGTCAACAGAATGCTCAGACCTCTTCGCAGGTCACGTCTTAGATGTCCTGTCGGGCCAGGCTGGCTGACAGGACGATCTTAGGAAGACCTAAGAAGCTGTTGGGTAGGACAAAGCCTTTGTCTCCTCCATTCGCACGTCGCTGGGCTCCAGCCTCTGTAATTGGCTGGGGTGCGGCTACCTAGCGACGGGCTCCTGCTTGTCACCGTGGAATGATAGGCTTTTACAACATGTGAACCATGCTACACATCAGAAAGGTCATACATTGGATTGGATCATAACTAGAGAAAGTGATTCCTTTTTAAGTAACGTAAAGATTGAGGATCGTCAGATGTCTGATCATTTCTGGATAACTTTCACGTGAAATCTTGCCAGGCCTTTACCACTAATGACTACAGTGACATGTGGTAATATCAAAGGCATATCGCGAGATAAATTTAGAAATGACATATTGGAATCTGAACTTCTAAAGAACCCTCCATCTATACTTGATGATCTCACTGAGTTATACCACGCCACTTTAACGGAACTACTTGACAAGCATGCCCCATCAGTTGAAAGGCATATACATGGCAAACCTAATTCACCCTGGTATAACGATGACATACATAAGTTGAAATTACTGAGAAGAACAACAGAACGAAAATGGAGGATTTTCGGCCTTGAGGTCCATCGTCAAATTTACAAACAAGCAAGAAAGGATGTACAGAATGAAATTAAGCATGCCAAAGCAAAATATCTCTAAGAAGCAATACTTTCAAAGATAAACAACCCCAAAGCACTTTGGACACAAATGTTTAAGCTATTAGGCAAAACTGAAGAGAAGATTCCTCCTACAGCAGCAAATGATGAAATATTAGCAAAATCTTTCAACCAATACTTCTCAAGCAAAATTGAAAACATAAGAAAACATAAGGAAAGCTCTCATCTCTGATGATAGTCGCCCTCAACTTGACCAAAGATCTGACCAAATAATGTCATCATTCAGTGGTGAACACCTAACTGAGTTTGAAGCAATGTCTGAACCACAAGTACTGAAACTGATAATGGATTTAAAGCCTACAACATGTGAGTTGGATCCTATTCCAACTAAATTGTTGTTGCAATTTTGTGATGTTCTCCTGCCTGTCATTACAAAAATGATAAATATCAGCCTGGACACAGGAATTGTACCTAAAGTTTTCAAGAATGCGGTGGTGAAACCTCAAATTAAAAAGCAGAACTTGGACAAAAATCAAGTCATAAACTACCGCCCAGTGTCAAATCTCCCATTTCTCTCAAAGATCTTGGAAAAGGCAGTAAACAAGCAACTGGTAAATCATATTAATAGCCACAATCTTTCGACAAAATTTCAATCTGCTTATAAGAGTGCACATAGTACTGAAACCGCTTTGGTGCGTGTTGTAAACGACTTGCAAATGGCGATAGATGATGGAAAAGTTGGAATCTTGGTACTCCTCGACCTCTCTGCTGCTTTCGACACGATCGATCACGAACTTCTGAAACAACGACTAGCTCATGAATACAGGTTCAGTAACAAAATACTTTCTAGGCTTTCATCGTATATATCAGACAGACACCAGTCTGTTATCATCAATGTGTCACAGTCTAATCCAATGAATCTAACATGTGGTGTACCACAAGGATCTGTTTTAGGTCCTGTGTTATTCACCTTATATACAAAGCCACTTGATAGACATATAAACAGTCATGACGTTCTTCATATTAAACCTCTATGCCGATGATACACAGCTGATAGATAGTTTTTACCCAGCAGAAAGTGGAATGGTGGCACTTAGCAAACTTGAACTATGTACAACAAGCATAAAGTCTTGGATGACGAACAACAAGCTCAAACTTAACGAGTGCAAGACAGAAGCTATGCTTGTAGAATCAAAGTCCAGACTGCTCAACACAGACATCAGTCATATCTCGGTTTGTCTCACCTCAATCCCATTCTCTAAATCAGTGAAAAATCTTGGTGTTTTTCTATAACCGGAACTGACCATGGATAAGCATATCACAGAGCTTTGCAGGATCTGCAACTACCACTTGCACAATATTGGCAGCATCAGACTTCTTCTGACTCAAAAGACGGCTTCAGCATTGGCAAGGTCATTAATCCTGTCACGTCTTGATTATTGCAGCAGTCTGCTTGTTGGTGCGTCACATGAGAACATCAAACGATTGCAGAGGATACAAAACAAAGCTGCATGTATTGTCACTAAAACATCAAAACGTGACAGTATTACAGCCGCGTTAAAGCTTTTGCACTGGCTACCAGTTGAAGCTAGAATTGAGTATAGAATATTGTGTTTAGCCTACCAGTGTATAGACGGATCAGCACCAGAATACCTCTGTGAGCTTCTGTCCATCTATCAGCCAAAAAGGTGTCTCAGGTCTAGTGACAAGCAATTGCTGGTTATACCAAAGTGGAGACTAACATTTTTTGGTTACAGGTCTTTCACAGTGGCAGCCGCCAGAAAATGGAATGATATTCCGGAAATCCATGAAAGACATTAAATTTTTGAATACGTTTAAATCTTAGCTCAAAACATATTTGCTTAAGAAGTATTATTGATTTTTATTATAATTTAATTAAATCGTTTATTTACATTAACCTATCATTTTTATTGTATAAGCGCTTTGAGCATAATCCACAGTGTGGATTAAGCGCTACATAAATGTTCCTATTATTAATGACAGCAAAGCCCGACACAGCTCTTTCCTCTCGCCAGGAGTCCACTCCGTGGACCGGCAGAGTGAGCGTGGCAGAGAGCGGTCGACGTTCTTCCCCTCTGCATGCTTAGCGAGGGCCTCTTCCTCACGAGGGTGGGGAAAGGTCAAGGGGCAGTCCTTTTGACCCACCCCCGACGCCCCCATGGACGGGTGGTTCGGTCTGGGGGCATCTGGGGAAATTCTTTAAGGCGTGGGAGAAATTTACCACAGACAAGGTGTTACCGTCTGAGGTTCACAAGCCCACCTCAAGGGGGAGTTTTTCGCTCCACCCCTTACGCCTCATTTGGGCAACCATGCCAAGTTGTTGAGGACAGATCGGGGAACTGTTGGCAAAGAATGCCATCGCCCTCATCTCGAACCCACCCAGGAACCTTGTATGTCTACGTTCTTCCTGGCCCCCAAGAAAGGGAACAAGTGGCGCCCAATCATCAACCTAAGACCACTTAACGTGTTCATTCGTCTGTTAAAGTTCAAGATGGAAACTTTTAATTCCATCCTCCCTCAGTTGACAAGGGGCCTGTGAGCCACCTCGGTCGACCTTGCAGACGCGTATCTGCATGTGCCCATGCACGAGGAACACAAGCAGTTTCTGTCATTCCACTTCAAGGGAGCAACATACGCGTTCAGGGCGCTTTCCTTCGGGCTATCGACTGCCCCCAGGGTCTTCACCCGGAGACCCAGGGTTCTAGCAGCCTTTCTACGAAAGCAAGGCATCAGAATCTGTATGTATCCAGATGACTGGCTTATCATTGCGGTAGACGCAGCCACTATCACAGAACACACAAGCGTAGCCATAAGAGTGGCTCAGGATTTAGAGTGGGTTATTAATCTCGAATATATATATATATATATATATATATATATATATATATATATATATATATATATATATATATATTGTATATGTTACTTGAAAATATACCCTTGAGCTGCTTTAAATAGTGGTCAGCAGTGACTCCCCAACTCCAGTAAATTCTTGAGCAAGATGGTGGTAGCTGTACTGATGTTCGAAATCAATGTCTGTTGTGTGTATGATGCAAGGTAGTAGCTAGCCCAAATTATGTGGGAGAGTGGGGTCAAAATGTAAATTCATTGGCACAGATCAGTTTTTAGGGCCTACTGTTATTAGAATGAAAAACTTCCACCATATTTTTGTGGAAAGCACATGAAGAAGTTCTGAAGATACTGTGGGAAAACAGAGATACACTATTCTAAAAACATATTCCCTTGAGAGGTTTACAGTCTGAAAGATTTGTGTAGAAATGACGGAATCATTCCAGGAATAACTGAATCTTTCCAAGAATGACTGAATCATTCCAAGAATTACTTAATCATTCCAGGAACGACTAAATCATTCTGAGAATGACTGAATCATTCTAGGAATGACTGAATCATTCAAGGAATGACTGAATCATTTCAGGAATGACTGAATCATTCCAGGAATGACTGAATCATTTCAGGAATGACTTAATCATTCCAGGAATGACTTAATCATTCCAGGAATGACTGAATCATTCAAGAATGACTGAATCATTCCAAGAATGACTGAATCATTCCAAGAATGAATGAATCATTCCAAGAATGACTAAATCATTCCAAGAATGACTGAATCATTCCAAGAATGACATGACAGCTGACCTTTCCTCTAAGCCTGTTGTTTATTTTATGGAAACACTATTATGTGGCTATTAGTATTAACAGTAAGTAAAAGAAAGTCTATTTGAAAGACCTGCTATGACTGAGTTGGCCACATGGTTGCCTTGCAAAAAGTGAATTTAGGTACCTCAATATAAAACTAGCTTCAGTATTGCCTAACACTCATTACAAGAGAAATGAGAGTAAATTTATTACTTTTATATGTTTTGAAGATAGCTATGTGAGCAGGTCGTCAAGTAAGCATTCAAAATAAAATTGTCTTCATTAAAACTGTTTAAAGCAATGCCTCGATCATCAATTTGTTATATCTTTCATGTATATGAGAAGAACATGTGGTAAACTTCAAAAGTAAGGAGCAGAACCCTGAGTTTGGTCTGCACATGGGTAGCTTGTTGGAGCTTTGACAGCTGAAATCGCAGTGGACTTGTTATTGATATTCTATTTCTATATCTGTTTAAAATGCAGCTGAACTAAGGATTATTTATCACCATTTTTTAGCTGTAGAGTTAGTGATTCTAGGACTAAAAATGTTGTATTTTGTGATTCAAATTATGTCATCTTTGTACCAACCATACGGTTATGCCAGTTCTATGCATGTGTTGCCCAAGTTGACCTTATTATGATTTACTATCTAACGACAGTGTAACTTTTCTTTGTGTGTGTTATTCAAGCACTATTTCTCCATTCAAGCACTATTTCTCCATTTTCCCAGGGTGCAATTCTTTCCGGCCCACCAGGAACAGGTAAAACTCTTCTAGCCAAAGCCACTGCAGGGGAGGCCAGTGTTCCCTTCATAACAGTTTCAGGCTCAGAATTCTTAGAAATGTTTGTTGGTGTTGGTCCTTCAAGGGTAAGTGTGTATAAGCAGATCGATTCTTTTTTAGTCACATCTGCAGTACATACTGGTATGAGCTAAGAACGATACACTGGGTTCAGGGGTTGAAATTCCCACTGTTTTGCTGTTCCGAGAAAAGTGTTTTTAAAGCAGTATCAGTAAATTTTCAAATATCACTGTTCCGTGGAACAGTGTTTTTTCACAAACATATAGCATCAACCTCTTGAAATTTATTGTTTTCTGCTCATAAATCATGTTCTATGTTTAAGATCCCTCATAACAAAAATTTTAGTATGAAAAACCTTTCTTTTCCAACAATTGCCAGTGCAATCGATAGCGTTGTGCAGGTTTCTTGTAGTCACATAAGTCCTGGTATACCGGTATCGCGCAATCCTGACAACATAAGGATTCGTAACTACAACTGGGAATTCCGGGAGTGATAAAAACTTGATAAAAGCTATCTTTCCCCATTTTTTTTTAAAGAAAAACTAAGTGAATAAATTTCGAAAAAATCATGTTTTTTGTCTTCTTTTCTTAATCTTTTCATACTAAAAACAACTTATTATAACAAAATTCAGTATTTGGCAGCACACAAGCGGGCACACAAGTTAGTTATCACTTGGTCATTAATGAACTAACTTTGAACTCCTGCTGTATTAGGTCCTAGGCCCAAGTTCAATGATTCACACAAAATGAAATACCTTTCAGAATGTTTTAAAAATACCTCCAGTCAATAATGATTGGTAAAAATGTAGTTCCATCTTCATTTTGTTACAGCAAAATTGCCTACAAAATGGCAAGTTTTAATATTTTTGTGATCGATTAAACATGGCGAGTTTTGCAAGCTATCAACATGTGCACATAAGTCAAGGCCTAAATAATGCAATGTACAACCGCCCTCCCTTCCTCCTGTTTGCTCGTTCACCCCCCTCCCTCCCTTCCTCTCTTCCTCTCTCCTGTTTGCTCGTCCCCCCTCCCTCCTGTCTGCCTGCCCCCCTCCCTCCTGTCTGCCTGCCCCCTCCCTCTTGTCTGCCCACTCCCTTCCTCCCTCCTGTCTGCCCACTCCCTTCCTCCCTCCTGTCTGCCCACCCCTTCCTCCCTCCCTCCCTCCCTTTTTCCTTCCTCCTCCCTGACCTCCCTCGCCTACCCCTTTCCCTCCCTGACCTCCCCTACCCCTCCCCTCCCTGTCCTCCCCTTCCCTCCCTGCCCTACCCTATGCCTCCCCATCCCTGTCCTCCCCTCCCTGCCCTCCCCTCCCCTACCCATCCCTGTCCTCCCCCCCCCTCCTGCCCTCCCCCTCCCCTACCCATCCCTGTCCTCCCCTTCCCTCCCTGCCCTCCCCTACCCCTACCCATCCCTGTCCTGTCCTGCCCTCCCCTACCCCTCCCCATCCCTGTCCTCCCCTCCCCTCCCCTCCCTGTCCTCCTCTACCCCTCACCCTCCCTGTCCTCCTCCCCTGCCTGTTCTCCCCTGCCTTCCATTTCCCCTCCCTGTACTCCCCCTTCCTGTACTCCCCTCCCTGTCCTCCCCTGCCTCCCCTCCCTGCCCCCTCCTGTCCTCCCCTCTCGTCCTCCCTTCTCTGCCCCCTCTCCCTGTCCTCCCCTCCCACCCCTCCCCCCTCCTTGTCCTGTCCTACCCTCCCTGCCCCCTCCCCTTCCTGTCCTTTCCCTTTTCCTGTCCTCCTCCTCCCCGCTCCTCCCCCTCCCCGCTGGCCCTGGTCGGCCAGCCGTCCACATCTATTGTCCATCCAGCCTCCTGCATTCTTCAGCTACTAGGGAACAAAAGATTGCTGCCATAGAAAAGGAATTCCAAATATTTGTATGAAACAAAATGTATATAAAAGAGAACATATACTGTACATTCTAGACTTGAGTAGCAGCAATTAAAGGATTTGTTCTGGGATGAAAAAAAGTTAAATAATAGAGTTGACAGCTGAATGGAATTGATAATGAAGTGTCCTATAAATGAATAGGGAAAAAGTCTTTACTAGAATAGGGTGGAACATGAATAGACTTCTAATCAACTCCAAATTAATTGACAATGAATTTTTATTCTGATTTGGTCGATAGATTAACTCTATCTCGTTTATAAGGGAAAACAAAAGTTGGACATGTTTCTATTAAAAGTGTCAGATTTAAGTTAAGGCTTGGGAAGGGGAGGGGGGAATTGTAGTGCAATGGAGTGAGTGGTGGTTATAGTAAAGGTTGGAAGGATGAGTTGGTTAAGAGTATATTTGGTAGAATGAGGCATGTTGAAGAATAGAGGATGGTAGATAAATAGAGGATGGTAGATGAATAGAGGATGGTAGATGAATAGAGGATGGTAGATAAACGGAGGATGGCAGTTTAAGGGGTGGTAGATGATTGGGGCATGTTGAGTTGATAGAAGTGAGGGGATGGGAGTTAGAGGAAAGAATGTTGGGTGGAAGATGGTAGATTGATTGGTAGATGTAGGAACTAGGATGAAGGTGGGATGGCATGGGGGACAGGATGCGATGAAATGTGGAACAGGGTGGGATGGCATGTGAGACAGGGTGGCACATGGTACCATGGAATGTGGGACAGGATGTCATGGCATATAGGACAGGATGGGATAGTGGGTCAGGGTGGCATGGCATGTGAAACAAAATAGTGTCTTGGCATTTATGACAGGATGGGATGCATATGAGACAAGGTGGGATGGCATGGGGGAAGAGTGTAATGACATGTTAGACAGGATGATATGTTGTCTGGATTTCAGGTGGGATGGCACATGGAAAGGGGTGAAATAGGATGGAATGGCCTGTAGGACAGGGTGAGAAGGTACACGGAAGGATGGCATGTGGGATGCAAGGATGGCATGTGGGACAGGGTAGGATGGCACATGGTATAGGAAGGGATAGGATGTGCAACAAGGTGGCTGGGTATATGAGACAGGGAGGGATAGCATGTGGGACAGGGTAGCATGGTATATGGGACAGTGTCATGGTATATGGGGCAGGGTGGCAAGGTATATGGTGGGATGTCATCTTGATTGCAGGTGTGATGGGTCATGTTGTGTAATGGTATCTGGATTTCATGTACGATTTCCTGTAGGGCGGGTATAGGATGGGACATCATGCAGAGCAGAGGGTGGGATGGCAGTTGTGACATAGGGTGGAAAGCATGTTATTAGTGGCGAGGGGATTTGTATCGTTTGCGTTGTCTGGTTATTATTAGTATTATTATTTTAGGTGCGAGACATGTTTGCAATGGCCAGAAAGAATGCTCCATGTATCCTGTTCATTGATGAAATTGATGCAGTTGGTAGAAAAAGAGGAAGAGGTAACTTTGGCGGTCAGAGTGAGCAAGAGAACACACTGAACCAGATGCTGGTAGAGATGGATGGTAGGTACCTCCGTTGCTGCTATAGAATTTTATTGTATCACTATTTGTCATTGAAATAGAATATTATAAAAGTGATAGTACATTTCATTAATATAGAATATTGCCAACAAGATCACAATAAAAAAAAAATCAATTTCAATTCAAGGCATATGTGTAGCATAAAAAGATTGTTGGTGATTATGCTCCAAAAGTGCTTAGCCTTATGGACTCACAAGCTAGATGAGATATTTGCATTGAATCGCACAATCAGAACATGATATGCCACACTTGATGTATTCCTTTCAGCCCTAATAGTTGAAAATAATATTCTGTGAAGTTAACTGAGATATTCTTTATCAGGGAATTTGATCGCATCTTTTTTTTATATTTGTATTTGCAATTTGAAACACCTGAGAAATGATAATCCAACCATATGTCATATCTAGGCTTCAATACAACAACAAACGTGATTGTCTTAGCCGGTACAAATAGACCTGACATCCTGGATCCAGCGCTCATGAGACCTGGAAGGTTTGACAGGCAGATTTACCTTGGTGCACCAGACATCAAAGGAAGGTAAATGTACAAATGTAATTGTTATCCTCTTGCCAATGAAATTAATGAAGTGAATATAAAGCATCTTTACCATTTGTTGTCTGTTTGTCCATCCACTTGTCCGTTTGTATGCCTGTCCGTCCATTCACATGGATTGCTCAGTTACTGAGAACAGAAGATTTCTGACCTTCGAAAGGATATGTTGGTGAGTGGAGGCTATGCAGGTGAGTGGAGGATATTTAAGTAAGTGGAGGATATGAAGGTCTTTAGAGGATATGTAGGTAAGTGAAGGATATGTTGGTGAGTGGAGGATATGTGGGTGAGTGGAGGATATGTAGGTGAGTGGAGGATATAGGTGAGAGGAAGATATGTAGCTGAGTGGAAGGTGTGTAGAGGATATGTAGGTGTGTGGAGGATATGTAGGTGAGTGGAGGATATGTGTTTGAGTGGAAGATATGTGTTTGAGTGGAGGATACTGTATGTGGGTGATTGGAGGATATGTAGGTGTGTGGAGGATATGTAGGTGAGTGGAGGATATGTAGGTGAGTGGTGGGTGAGTGGAGCATATGTTGGTGTGTGGAGGATATGTACGGTAGGCGTGGAGAATATGTGGGTGAGTGGAGGATATGTAGGTAATTGGAGGATATGTGAGTGAGTGAAAGATATGTGGGTGGGTGTAGGATATGTAGGTGAGTGGAGGATATTTTGGTGAGTGGAGGATATTTTGGTGAGTGGAGGTTATGTAGGTAAGTGGAGGATGGGTGGGTGAGTGGAGGATATGTAGGTGTTTAGAGGATATGTAGGTAATTGGAGGACGGGTTGGTGAGTGGAAGATAGGTGGGTGAGTGGAGGATAGGTGGGTGAGTGGAGGATATGGTGGTGTGTGGAGGAGGTAGGTGAGTAAAGGATATGTAGGTGAGTGCAGAATATGTAGGTGAGTGGAGGATATGTGGGTGAGTGGAGGATGGGTGGGTGAGTGGAGGATGGTGGGTGTGTGGAGGAAATGTAGGTAAGTGAAGGATATGTGGGTAAGTGGAGGTTATGTGGGTGAATGGAGGATATGTGGAGGATATGTAGGTGTGTGGAGGATATGTAGGTGTGTGGGGGATATATAGGTGAATGAAGGAAATGTTGGTGAGTTGAGGATATGTAGGTGAGTGAAGGATATGTAGGTGATTGGAGGATATATGGTTGAGTGAAGGATATGTAGGTGAGTGGAGGATATGTTGGTGAGTGGAGGATATGTGGGTGAGTGCAGGATATGTAGGTGAGTGGAGGATATGTAGGTGAGTGGAAGATATGTAGGTGTGTAGAGGATATGTAGGTGTGTGGAGGATATATAGGTGTTTGGAGGATATGTTGGTGAGTGGAGGATATAGGTGAATGGAGGATATGTTGGTGAGAGGATATGTGGGTGAGTGGAGGTTATGTAGGTGAGTAGAGGATTCGTAGGTAAGTGGAGGATATGAGGGTGTTTAGAGGTAATGTAGGTAATTGGAGGATATGTTGGTGACTGGAAAATATGTGGGGGAGTGGAGGATATGTAAGTGAGTGGAGGATATGTAGGTGAGTGGAGGATATATTGGTGAGTGGAGTAGGTAGTTAGGTGAGTAAAGGATATGTAGGTGAGTGGAGAATATGTGGGTGAGTGGAGGATGGTGGGTGAGTGGAAGATGGGTGGGTGAGTGGAGGGTGGATGGGTGGGTGTGTGGAGGATATGTGGGTGAGTGAAGGATATGTGGGTGAATGGAGGATATGTGGAGGATATGTAGGTGTGTGGAGGCTATGTAGGTGTGTGGAGGATATGTAGGTGAATGAAGGAAATGTTGGTGAGTTAAGGATATGTAGGTGAGTGAAGGATATGGGGTGAGTGGGTGGAGGATATGTAGGTGATTGGAGGACGGGTGGGTGAGTGAAGGACGGGTGGGTGAGTGGAGGATCGGTGGGTGAGTGGAGGACGGGTGGGTGAGTGGAGGATTGGTAGGTAAGTGGAGGAGGATGGTGAAGGTCTTTAGAGAACGGGTAGGTAAGTGGAGGATATGTTGGTGAGTGGAGGATATGTGGGTGAGTGGAGGATATGTAGGTGAGTGGAGGTTATGTAGGTGAGTGGAAGATATGTAGGTGAGTGGAAGGTGTGTAGAGGATATGTAGGTGTGTGGAGGATATGTAGGTGAGTGGAGGATATGTAGGAGAGTGGAGGATATGTGTTTGAGTGGAAGATATGTGTTTGAGTGGAAGATATGTGTTTGAGTGGAGGATACTGTATGTGGGTGATTGGAGGATATGTAGGTGAGTGGAGGATATAGGTGAATGGAGGATATGTTGGTGAGAGGATATGTGGGTGAGTGGAGGATATGTAGGTGAGTGGAGGATATGTAGGTGAGTGGAAAATATGTAGGTGTGTAGAGGATATGTAGGTGTGTGGAGGATATATAGGTGTGTGGAGGATATGTAGGTGAGTGGAGGATATAGGTGAATGGAGGTTATGTTGGTGAGAGGATATGTGGGTGAGTGGAGGTTATGTAGGTGAGTAGAGGATTCGTAGGTAAGTGGAGGATATATGTAGGTGTTTAGAGGATATGTAGGTAATTGGAGGATATGTTGGTGACTGGAAAATATGTGGGGGAGTGGAGGATAAGTAGGTGAGTGGAGGATATGTAGGTGAGTGGAGGATATATTGGTGGGTTGAGTAGGTAGTTAGGTGAGTAAAGGATATGTAGGTGAGTGGAGAATATGTAGGTGAGTGGCGGATATTAAGGTGAGTGGAGGATATGTGGGTAAGTAGAGGATATGTGGGTGAGTAGAGGATATGTAGGTGTGTGGAGGATATGTGGGTGAGTGAAGGATATGTGGGTGAATGGAGGAGGGGTGGTGTGAGGATGAAGGCTAGGTGGGGGGATGGTAGGTGTGTGGAGGATATGTAGGTGAATGAAGGAAATGTTGGTGAGTTAAGGATATGTAGGTGAGTGAAGGATATGTAGGTGAGTGAAGGATATGTAGGTGATTGGAGGATATATGGGTGAGTGAAGGATATGTAGGTGAGTGGAGGATATGTAAGTAAGTGGAGGATATGAAGGTCTTTAGAGAATATGTAGGTAAGTGGAGGATATGTTGGTGAGTGGAGGATATGTGGGTGAGTGGAGGATATGTAGGTGAGTCGAGGTTATGTAGGTGAGTAGAAGATATGTAGGTGAGTGGAAGGTGTGTAGAGGATATGTAGGTGTGTGGAGGTTATGTAGGTGAGTGGAGGATATGTGTTTGAGTGGAAGATATGTGTTTGAGTGGAGGATACTGTATGTGGGTGATTGGAGGATAGGTAAATGAGTGGAGGACGAGTGGGTGAGTGGAGGATAGGTTGGTGAGTGGAGGACAGGTGAGTGGAGGATAGGTTGGTGAGTGAAAGATAGATGGGTGAGTGGAGGATAAGTGGGTGAGTGGAGGATGGGTAGGTGACTGGAGGACAGGTTGGTGAGTGGAGGATATGTAGGTGAGTGAAGGATAAGTGGGTGAGTGAAAGATATATAGGTGTGTGGAGGATGTGTGGGTGAGTGGAGGATATGTAGGTGTGTGGAGGATATGTAGGTGTGTGGAGGATATGTAGGTGTGTGGAGGATATGTAGGTGAATGGAGGATATGTGGGTGAGTGGGGGATATGTGGGTGAGTGAAAGATATGTGGGTGAGTGAGGGATATGTAGGTGTGTGGAGGCTGTGTGGGTGAGTGAAGGATATGTTGGTGGGTGGAGGTGAATGGAGGATATGTGGGTGAGTGGGGGATATGTGGGTGAGTGAAAGATATGTGGGTGAGTGAGGGATATGTAGGTGTGTGAAGGCTGTGTGGGTGAGTGAAGGATATGTTGGTGGGTGGAGGATATGTAGGTGAGTGGAGGATATGTGAATGAGTGAAGGATATGTTGGTGGGTGGAGGGTCAGTCTTGAGTCTTGAGGGTGATATGTGCACAGGGATAGAGGATAGTGAGTATATTGGTGATGGTAGGTATTATGGGATAATAGGTGTATGGGGGTGGTAGCTGGATTGGAGTAGGTTTCTGGATGTAGTTGTACACTCAAAAGTTAAGGGACACAGATTTGTTGTCTGCAAAAATGGAAATTTTAGGAGTAAATGCTATCAAAAAGATTGTTTTAATACACACAGTATACATACCTCTCATAGAATTTATACGTTAAAAGCTCCATACAGTTTACACAGTAACTCACCACTAGCTTGTGTCTTTGAAATCGTTTAGATTGAATATGAATATTCATATGCAAAGTGCGGATCAAAGGTACAGCACTCACATACTGTTGGCTTAATGATCGCTTCCAGCTAATGCATATTAATTAGCTGAACCATTGGTTAGTGCTGTTAACAATTAGCGATCATCACTAATCGCTCTCAGCTCTTCAAAAACATTTACTAAAACTTGAAAATGATAAATTGCAAACATGCTATGTGGGTTTCCTTGTGTATGTGTACCATGGCCAGAACTATGAATTCAACTAATTGTTGGCGCACTTCAAAAACTAAACTGGGCTTACTGGGTGACGGTGTGTTCATAACTTATTTTGTAACAGCTCTGTCATTTACCAGGTAAGTGCCACTGCAGCAGTGCATATAAGGTTCCAGTATTGGTGACATTTTTTGCTGATATTTTATTTCTACACCTGTTTTATTAACCGAACAGGTCATTTTAAAACATAATATTTGCATTTTGGTGAGAATCTGGGCTTGTTAGTTTTCTGAAAATGCATGGTCCATTTGTGTGGGAACTGTACCAGTTCCACGAAAATTTCATGAATATCTATTGAACATTTGGAAGTTTGTTCTTTTTCCTGATCTTTAGGTGAAGCTTGGACTTGATTAACCACTAAATGCTCTCAAATTTTGGCGATTAAACGATTAGTGAATTAATCGCAGATTAACATTGCTGCCTTTGGCCAATCAGGAGTTTTTGAAGCAAAATGAAATAGAAATTAATGATTTTGTATAGGAAATGCATGAAAACAACTTTTATCATTACTGAAAGTAATTAATAGGTTCAGGAGCATACACAGTAGTTGTAGCTTTTGCAAGTAACATTGCTAAAACTTTTTTATGTAAAGGTATATTTCGTATTATCGGTATTTTGGTATGACAAAACTATTCATTACCAGCCATACAGTATATGTATGGTATACCACACATCCCTATAGAGAACACTAATAATATTAGATATTTTCGATTACATAAAAGGTCATTATGGCATTTTGATGTCAACCTAGGATCCATAAAAAGACTTATAAGAAGGATCACTTTGATGTGAATAGTGTTGATCATCACTCTCTTTGTCTTTGTAGAGCTTCCATATTCAAAGTTCATTTGCAACCATTGAAAACAAATGTAAACAAAGATGCTATGGCCAGAAAGCTTGCTGCCCTTACCCCTGGTTTTACAGGAGCTGATGTTGCCAATGTATGCAATGAAGCTGCTCTAATTGCCGCCAGGTATGGCCTGAATGAGATCAAGCAGACACACTTTGAGCAAGCCATAGAAAGAGTTGTAGGAGGTAAGTGGGTCAGGAACTGAGGGGAGTGAAGGGGACCACGTTGCCCCCCCACACTTTCAAAAAATGACATAGGTACCCCTCTCAGTCACACTTTAGGCAAGTCAGAGTTGTAGGATGTTAGTGGGTAAGTGAAAAGCAAAGTACCATATTCAACTTAATAAGCGCTTGGGAAAACAGAATTGCACCACTTTTTAGGCCCAAAGTTTCCTAATAAGTGCCCATTCTCTGAGGCGGCTTACAGTGTGCGAATTGAACTGCATCGTGTTAACTGGTTCTATATTAGCCCTACAATAATAACGACCACAAAATCTTTGTGAGCGTCAGATGCAAAATAAGCAAATAATGTAACAAAACTTATTTAAAGTCTTTCAAATTAACAAAATAAATTAGGTTTGGTGGGTGCCTATTAGAGCTGGGCGCTTGATACATCAAATACGGTATGTAAGAATTTTCAGCCTGCACAAAAGTGATGATGTATGAAAAAGGAATATTGCTGAAAATCTTAATGTAATTCTTTATATTTCTTTCCCAAATTTCAAACATAAAATATCTTTAACTCTTGAAATCACTTATTTGGCAAAAAATAAGATCTGTAGTTTAAATACTGAAGCGCACTTTACACACATGGCAAAATACGATATTGTCATTTAAACTTGCCATGTTTTTTGTATCTATGATATCTCTTAAATTACAGTGGCTGTGCGGATTTTGCATGCACAAATGGTCATATATGTGAAGAGCATTGTCTACACTTAATGGTGAGGTGAAGTATGCATATTAATTAGGTTATTTGCACAACAATAGACTTTTGTACAAATATTTAACATTCATGAGCACATATCTTAAGTTATGAATGGTGTACATTCATGTAACTTGCCACAGGGGTAGAGGACATGGATACTGTTCAAATAAGCATGATTGGGGGTTGTGTGTGCATACTAATTAGCTTATTTGCATAACAATGGAAATATTAGTATTTACTCTAAGTTATATCTTACCTTCTATGCTATAAATATGCAATCTGATCCATGACCTGATTTAATGCACTTTTAACCAACCTTAAAAAACGTAGTAGCCAGCCCATCCCTGACCTCCATAATACCTCTAATAATCCTCACTTCTTTTCAGCATGTTTTTATCACAACATCGCTGGATCTGGTCTGAAAAAATGTGTAATATCTCTTAATATAAAGTTGGTGTGGGGATTTTGTTTACACAAATGATCATATATGTGAAGAGCATTGTCTACACTCAATGGTGAGGTGTAGTCTGCATATTAATTAGGTTATTTGCATAACAATTTCAACTCAACTTTTTCAGCTGTCAAATTATAATTACCCTTCACTAGATTCTTTTCAATTACTTTCCTGGCGTATCCAATAGCTCTAATCCCCTAAATCACAGGAAAAATATGAAAGAATACCTAAACACTGAGGATATCAGGATGTGATGTCACAACCAAATAGTAGTCATATTTCATTCATTTCTAAACAAATGAGACAAAACATTTGACTTAAATATCTCCTTCATGGATTAATATTTTGGAATGCTTCCTTCACCTTTTTTGTTGTTTCTTTCTTAGTCCTCTTTTTTATGAGGTGAATTAACTTGACCACTGAACTAATCCTTTAAGATGAATAGAGAGGGTAGTTAGGTAAGTAAATGATGGAAGAAATAACTAATGCATTACATGATGAAAATTTTGCTCTAAAAAGTTTGCAAGATGTTTTTTTAGATCATGGAGCTATCAATAGTAGCATAATCAGATCAAATGACTGAACTGTCTATGACTGCACACAGTTGATTAAACTCCTGAATGACTGTTTATTCACCATGCCTGAATGCACAAAGCAGTTGCATCAAGAATTACTTCTTGATATTAGCACTGATCTAGACTCACCATGGAGCTATTAACTGTTAACATGGTCTCACAAGGTCAGGGATGTTTGTAACTTTGATATCTCTCTGAAAACAATGCGTTCTTTAAATTGGTTAGATACTGTGTGTTAGAAACAAAGGCCATACAGGAATTTCTGCAATATATAGGTTTATGCAGGGAATTGTACAGTAGCAAAGAAAGTTCTCTGTATGTCAAGAAAAGGCTGTTTTGCCGAGTTTCTTTTCATTTCCTTAACACTGAAAATAGTGTTAGATAAAGGAATGAGTTTTGAAAGAAGACTAATTAAAATTATTAAATATCTATTGCTCTGAAACCATTAATCAATTGATAAATCATGGCAATTAAATTTCTTTTGTTTCCATTTGTAAGAACAAATTTTATGTAAAATATCGATAACAGATTAAGATATTTCCTATCATTTAATACAAATCTTTAAAATTATTTATGCTATAATTATTGTTCACGTACCGTAATTCTAAAAGCAATAATTTTAAGACTTCTTTAATTCTTCATGTGTTCTTTTTTACCTTTTTCATGATTAATACCCAATTGTAGTCAATCTCAAGTCTTTTCTTCTTAGAAATTTAGCACGTTAGACAGCGGTGCCACTAAAGGTCCTTATAGCGAGAGCTAATTTCCCAAGCTAGGGCGTACTGCAGAGTTTGGCCAGAGTTTTGTCTGAAAATGTACTCCCCATGTCAGAAAAAATTATTCGAGAATTTTTTTGGCCTAAGTCAGTTTTTGCCGCCTCTGCCCCCACCCCACCCACCAAAATATTTAGAGTTACCCAATTCCGACTTTTTCCTCAAAATATCCAACTCTTTAATTTCTTGCTCAATATATTTAACTTTTTCCTCGAAATTTCCAATGTTTTTCCTCAATATATCTGACCTGTTCCTCGAATGTCTTAAAACTTTTTTTAAATAATCGACTTATCTTAAAAATCTCTGATTAGTACAATATATATCCGATCTTACTTTAAATTTCCACGGTTTTTGCTCAAAATATCTGAAGGATTTTTCAAAATATCCGACTTATCATCAAAATCTCTTAATTTTTTGCACAATATATATCTGACTTTTACTTTAAAATTTCCAAGGTTTTTCCTCAAAATATATGGCTTTTCCCTCAAAATGGCAGAAGCTTTTCCTTCATTCACGATATAGTCAATGTTATATGACAGCATAAGGACTCCTGGTTCCAGGCCAGTAGGGAAGGGGTATGACGGGGTGCTGTACCCCCACTTTCTGTTAGCCCATCTGTTGAATTGTTTTCAAAATCTGTACAAATTTGTGTTTAGAAATTTTTATATTTTGGACTTGATCAGGGTCTGTTTTTAATTTTGACACCAGCAAAATGGATTTAGATATTTGTATAATTTTTAGAAAGTCAAATTTTATTTAAGTGCAATTTTTTTACATTTAATATACAGGTATGTGTGAATGATAATTGTAGGCTATAGTGGCAAAATTCTACCTCTAATTCGGGGATGGATTCAGTTCGGTTTCAAAATTCTGAAGGGGAATCCAACTGAAAATATCAAGCACAGAAATGAACACATTACTTTGAGCAGTCATTTGGATTATGTTCCTAATTATATGGTTAATTATCATTATCATTTTTAAGTCAGTTGGGGCTATTTAAAGCATGGAATCATTAGCGCTTCCAGGGATAGTACACTTATAGACCCCTAACCACAGAACCATACAAGGTTGTCTGCTATACGTTTTTGTTTTTTTTTCATTGAAAAGTTTTCTATTGCCATTGCGGGCCATCAAAAACGGAATTTTTAGACCTCCGCCTTTGCGTCCCTAACAGGCTTTGTCTCTTGACCCTTGTTAAGCCCCTTGGACCACACTACTCTCATGCCCTAGTTCCCCCCCCCCACCTTGAAAGGTCAGCGCCTAACTTTTCAGATACCTCCCCATATATAATTAATTTTAAATTGGAAAATTTTGAGCCCCTCCCCACCCCGTGCAGAGCCCCTGCACTTTCTACTTCATTATTTTTACATAGCAAAAAATGCACCCCCACCCACTAAACAATTTCTGAAACAAATTCCAAGTCAATTTTGGCGTTCTGGCAAGCACATAAGTTAGTTATCACTTGAACTTAACTGACGATGCAAAAAAACTAACATAAGTGCCTGTCCTAAGATGCGTAGAACTTGTAGATACCAAATTTCTCACAAGTTGTCATGTGTAGAAGGGTAGTCCACATATTCCTTATGGTTATTCAACAATCAAGGCCTTCAAATAAAAATGTAATCTTATCTAAAAAACATAAAATAATTAATGCAGAAAGACACACAAAATCAACTGGCAATTGAGGCCTAAGCTGTTGCCATACTAAATCAATGCAAAAATCAGCCTAACGAGTAGAATACAATTTCTCAGGAATCGGAAGAAGTTCTATCCCCCCAAAACCTTGAATAATTAAGCAAAAAAATATTAAGGTCCCCATCTAAACTTAACTGTTCAACTTAATAAATTCCTAAGGTCACCCGATGGTGGTCAAAATTGGTTGAAATTTAAGCCCACATGTCTGTTCACATGTCCGTGAATTTTAAGTAAACATGTATACTGTGGTCTGCACAGTGCCTGCAGTCACTACACTAGCTTCCCAATATGTAACAAACAAACTGAAATGGTGCATTAACTACGGAGATGTGCAAACATGGACAGTAAATAACCACAAGATTTATTTTCGTCGGCATTCACAGATAGCCGTATCGGGTATTGAAGTTTTGTGTGGATGTAATGAAAGAACCTTTTGTGTTTGAGTAAACATGAGGCTGCCCTCAACCCGATATCGGGTTGGATTTTTTGCAAAGTTTTTAATGTAAAATTCACAGCATGTATGCCGCAAGGATGCATTGTTCATATTTTAATATTTCATTGACATGGGCAAGTCATGGGTCTCTCCTTTCTATGTGACTCAATGGATATAATGAAAAGAGGTGTTTCATTTATAAAGATTTCTTTCATGTTTTTTGAGTTACTGGGTTAAAATATCTGATACAACTCATTGATATTTTGAGGCTTGCAGTAAAATGTGAAAATCTAAAAAAAGGAAAAAGTGAGTGCATCCTTCAAAAGCTCATGTAATTTGAAATAACTTCCCCTACTGGCATTAACTACCCCATTACCGACATATACGTTCATCAACAAGCCCATTGTGTATGCTAGCTTTGAGTAGTTTAGCATACTGTCCTTCTAACAATTCTTGTTTGTGAAACTACTAACATGGTTCATACAATATATATAGACCTTGCACCAAGTTAGGATTGATGTAAAGCAATATATTTCCTCGTTTTTGCAATGCACAGACCACCCACGAAGTTAGAATTTATTAAGCTTTTGGTATGCGTTTTTCAGAAATGCCTTACATTAAGCCCGGGGGTTGGGGGCAGTGGGCACGTGCCCCCCTCCCACATTAAAAAAAAGACCCTGGACCCTGACACTTTAAGCAAGCCAGAGATAGATTTGTAGGTCATTATTGGGTAAGTGAAAAGCAAAACTGAAAAGGAGTTGTTGTGTGTGCTTGTATGCGGTGGGCTTTAATCCATATTTAAGTCTCATGTTCACAAGGAGGACAACAAGACACTGGTAACCGTAATCTTATTGCACAATGTTTATTTGTGCTGTATTTTTATTTTAGAAATCTTAAGCAAAAATAATATAAAACATTCATTTTCATCTTTTTGAAAGGCTTGGAGAAGAAGACACAGGTCTTACAACCAGAAGAAAAGAAGATTGTAGCATATCATGAAGCAGGTCATTCAGTTGCTGGCTGGTTCTTAGAGTTTGCAGATCCTTTATTAAAGGTAAGAGGACTGTAGCATATCATGAAGCAGGTCATTCAGTTGCTGTCTGGTTCAGATCCTTTATTAAAGGTAAGAAGATTGTAGCATATCATGAAGCAGGTCATTCAGTTGCCAGCTGGTTCAGATCATTTATTAAAGGTCAGAGGACTAGCATATCATAAGCAGGTCATTCAGTTGCTGGCTGGTTTAGATCCTTTATTAAAGGTCAGAAGACTGTAGCATATCGTGAAGCAGTTCATTCAGTTGCTGTCTGGTTCAGATCCTTTATTAAAGGTAAGAAGACTAGCATATCATGAAGCAGGTCATTCAGTTGCCAGCTGGTTTAGATCCTTTATGAAAGGTCAGAAGACTGTAGCATATCGTGAAGCAGTTCATTCAATTGCTGTCTGGTTCAGATCCTTTATTAAAGGTAAGAAGACTAGCATATCATGAAGCAGGTCATTCAGTTGCCAGCTGGTTTAGATCCTTTATGAAAGGTCAGAAGACTGTAGCATATCGTGAAGCAGTTCATTCAATTGCTGTCTGGTTCAGATCCTTTATTAAAGGTAAGAAGACTAGCATATCATGAAGCAGGTCATTCAGTTGTTGTCTGGTTCAGATCCTTTATTAAGGGTAAGAAGACTAGCATATCATGAAGCAGGTCATTCAATTGCTGTCTGGTTCAGATCCTTTATTAAAGGTCAGAAGACTGTAGCATATCGTGAAGCAGTTCATTCAATTGCTGTCTGGTTCAGATCCTTTATTAAAGGTAAGAAGACTAGCATATCATGAAGCAGGTCATTCAATTGCTGTCTGGTTCAGATCCTTTATTAAAGGTCAGAAGACTGTAGCATATTATGAAGCAGGTCATTCAGTTGCTGTCTGGTTCAGATCCTTTATTAAAGGTCAGAAGACTGTAGCATATTATGAAGGAGGTCATTCAGTTGCTGTCTGGTTCAGATCCTTTACTAAAGGTAAGAGGACTGTAACATATCATGAATGAGGTCATTCAGTTGCTGTCTGGTTCAGATCCTTTACTAAAGGTAAGAGGACTGTAGCATATCATCAAGCAGGTCATTCAGTTGCTGTCTGGTTCAGATCCTTTACTAAAGGTAAGAAGACTGTAGCATATCATCAAGCAGGTCATTCAGTTGCTGTCTGGTTCAGATCCTTTACTAAAGGTAAGAGGACTGTAGCATATCATCAAGCAGGTCATTCAGTTGCTGTCTGGTTCAGATCCTTTACTAAAGGTCAGAAGACTGTAGCATATCATGAAGCAGGTCATTCAGTTGCTGGCTGGTTCAGATCCTTTATTAAAGGTAAGAAGACTGTAGCATTTATGAAGCAGGTCATTCAGTTGCTGTCTGGTTCAGATCCTTTACTAAAGGAAAGAGGACTAGCATTTTATGAATGAGGTCATTTAGTTGCTGGCTGGTTCAGATCCTTTATTAAAGGTAAGAAGACTGTAGCATTTTATGAAGCAGGTCATTCAGTTGCTGGCTGGTTCAGATCCTTTATTAAAGGTAAGAGGACTGTAGCATATCATGAAGCAGGTCATTCAGTTGCTGGCTGGTTCAGATCCTTTACTAAAGGTAAGAGGACTGTAGCATATTATGAAGGAGGTCATTTAGTTGCTGGCTGGTTCAGATCCTTTACTAAAGGTCAGAAGACTAGCATATCATGAAGCAGGTCATTCAGTTGCCAGCTGGTTTAGATCCTTTATTAAAGGTCAGAAGACTAGCATATCGTGAAGCAGTTCATTCAGTTGCTGTCTGGTTCAGATCCTTTATTAAAGGTAAGAAGACTGTAGCATATTATGAAGGAGGTCATTTAGTTGCTGGCTGGTTCAGATCCTTTATAAAAGGTAAGAAGACTGTAGCATTTTATGAAGCAGGTCATTCAGTTGCTGTCTGGTTCAGATCCTTTATTAAATATAAGAAGACTGTAGCATATTATGAAGGAGGTCATTTAGTTGCTGGCTGGTTCAGATCCTTTATAAAAGGTAAGAAGGTTGTAGCATATCATGAAGCAGGTCATTCAGTTGCTGGCTGGTTCAGATCCTTTAATAAAGGTAAGAAGACTGTAGCATATCATGAAGCAGTTCATTCAGTTGCTGTCTGGTTCAGATCCTTTATTAAAGGTCAGAAGACTGTAGCATATCATGAAGCAGGTCATTCAGTTGCCAGCTGGTTTAGATCCTTTATTAAAGGTCAGAAGACTAGCATATCGTGAAGCAGGTCATTCAGTTGCCAGCTGGTTTAGATCCTTTATGAAAGGTCAGTAGACTAGCATATCATGAAGCAGGTCATTCAGTTGCTGTCTGGTTCAGATCCTTTATTAAAGGTAAGAAGACTAGCATATCATGAAGCAGGTCATTCAGTTGCTGGCTGGTTCAGATCCTTTACTAAAGGTAAGAGGACTGTAGCATATCATGAAGCAGGTCATTCAGTTGCTGGCTGGTTCAGATCCTTTATTAAAGGTCAGAAGACTAGCATATCATGAAGCAGGTCATTCAGTTGCTGTCTGGTTCAGATCCTTTATTAAAGGTAAGAAGACTAGCATATCATGAAGCAGGTCATTCAGTTGCTGGCTGGTTCAGATCCTTTATTAAAGGTAAGAAGACTGTAGCATATTATGAAGCAGGTCATTCAGTTGCTGGCTGGTTCAGATCCTTTATTAAAGGTCAGAAGACTGTAGCATATCATGAAGCAGGTCATTCAGTTGCTGTCTGGTTCAGATCATTTATTAAAGGTAAGAAGACTGTAGCATATTATGAAGCAGGTCATTCAGTTGCTGGCTGGTTCAGATCCTTTATTAAAGGTAAGAAGACTGTAGCATATTATGAAGCAGGTCATTCAGTTGCTGGCTGGTTCAGATCCTTTATAAAAGGTCAGAAGACTGTAGCATATCATCAAGCAGGTCATTCAGTTGCTGGCTGGTTCAGATCATTTATTAAAGGTAAGAAGACTGTAGCATATTATGAAGCAGGTCATTCAGTTGCTGTCTGGTTCAGATCATTTATTAAAGGTAAGAAGACTGTAGCATATTATGAAGCAGGTCATTCAGTTGCTGGCTGGTTCAGATCCTTTATTAAAGGTAAGAAGACTGTAGCATATTATGAAGCAGGTCATTCAGTTGCTGGCTGGTTCAGATCCTTTATAAAAGGTCAGAAGACTGTAGCATATCGTGAAGCAGTTCATTCAATTGCTGTCTGGTTCAGATCCTTTATTAAAGGTAAGAAGACTAGCATATCATGAAGCAGGTCATTCAGTTGCCAGTTGGTTCAGATCCTTTATTAAAGGTAAGAAGACTAGCATATTATGAAGCAGGTCATTCAGTTGCTGTCTGGTTCAGATCATTTATTAAAGGTAAGAAGACTGTAGCATATCGTGAAGCAGGTCATTCAGTTGCTGGCTGGTTCAGATCATTTATTAAAGGTAAGAAGACTGTAGCATATCGTGAAGCAGGTCATTCAGTTGCTGGCTGGTTCAGATCATTTATTAAAGGTAAGAAGACTGTAGCATATCATGAAGCAGGTCATTCAGTTGCCAGTTGGTTCAGATCCTTTACTAAAGGTAAGAGGGCTAGCATATCATGAAGCATGTCATTCAGTTGCTGGCTGGTTCAGATCCTTTATTAAAGGTAAGAAGACTGTAGCATATCATGAAGCAGGTCATTCAGTTGCTGTCTGGTTCAGATCCTTTATTAAATGTAAGAAGACTGTAGCATATTATGAATGAGGTCATTTAGTTGCTGGCTGGTTCAGATCCTTTATAAAAGGTAAGAAGATTGTAGCATATTATGAAGCAGGTCATTCAGTTGCTGGCTGTTTCTTGGAGTTTGCAGATACTTTATTAAAGGTATGTACTGCACAATTGCTGGTTTTGTTACTTAATTACATGTATTTAGATTTTGTATTGATGTCATTATAGCCTTCCCAAACTCCCTTTTTATATTTGACTGAAAGAAAGTTGAAGCAGATGGGGTGGAGCATGTAGATGACTAGCTCACAACCAAAGTATCGTTTGATTGAGGTAAACATCGATGGTAGGTAGAGTTTACAAATTTGTAAATGTTATGTGCTAGGCTTGAGGCAGGTACAATTCAGTTCAGGTGTCTGTGACCTGGTTCCTATCTGGTGCTAAAACAGTCCTGGTTTTTTTGGCAGATTTGGTACCTGATAGGTAAGATAGCACCACAAAAACATCACAAAGGTAAAACCTAACAAAGAAAAGACATTTTAATTTATAAAATTACCTTATTCTGGCCCTATATCTTCTATATGCAAGAATATTCTGTTGAAGGTACTGCATGGGCAGGTAGAGATGTTATGACAAATCAAGGTACTGTATTCAACTAATGGTGCCAGGGCCCTTATGAAAATAGAATTACACCACTTTTTAGGCCCAAAGTTTCCTAATAATCGCCCATGCTCCTGGGTATCTATCGTACACTGTGCTAACTGTGCTATTCGAACTGCATTGTGTGAATTTGTTCTATACTAGTCCCACAATAAGCACCACAAAACCTTCGTGAGCATTAGACTATAAATGTTCTGTGCAATGCACCTAAACTCACCAGTGTTTTTATCTTACTGATGAAAACATCCTTTTAAAAGTCCAAATGAATCCTAATGCCCACATTATATGCATGACCACATTATATGCATGACTTGGCCTGGAGTAACAAAATCCACACTACCTGGCTCTTCACAAAAAGTTCCAATGTGTGCATATAGATGGTTGGGAGTGTAATTACTGATGCGTACAATCAATGAGCTATTTGTGGTGGGTTTCTTAATTGCTTTTACCAGAGTCTAAAAGTTATACCCGCCGAAATGGAGGTTCTTGCAGGTAAACAGACTGAAAATTTGTAGTGAGGATTGGGTGTAATGAAGAAACAAATTATGTAACAAAACTTATTTGAAATCTTTCAAAATAATACAATTAATTATGTTATCTGTCAAAAAATGTTAGGTGGGCGTTTATTAGAGCCGGGGCACTTGATACATCGAATACGGTATGTAGGAATTTTTAGCACAAAAGTGATGATGTATTAAAAGGAATATTGCTCAAAATCTTAATGTAATTATTTTATAATTGTTTCCCAATTTCTAAATATAAATATATCAACTCTCGAAATCACTTTTATTCTTTTAAACATGTAACAGAATTCCATAGACCTCCTTTATCTTGACAATGACAGGAGAGTGCTAAGGTCTACCTCGGACAATAAATTATCAGTCCCATGTGCTAAATGTAAAAACTTTGGCGACCTTTCATTTGCAGTCACAGGTCCTCACTTATGGAGTAGGCTGCCCATAGAAATTAAAAACTCAAAAACCATTAATCAATTTCAATCCCAACTCAAAACATGGTTGTTTTCCGAATTTGGATCTTTGTTATATATTTTGTTTATTTTCCATTACCTTTTTTGTACAACGCATTAGATAACTTTCAAGGTTGATTGTGCGCTCTATCGAATTTATATTATTATTATTATTGTTATTATTATTATTGTTGTTGTTATTTTAAAATCGTTATAAAAAAAGATTGTCAAAAATATAGATCTGTGGTTTAACCCTTACTCTACCACGCGGCGATATTATCGCCGTTTTGGGTGCCCCGTCTTTGGCCCCGCCTCCCGAGCGCATTTTCAAAAAAGTGCTGGTAGAGTAAGGGTTAATCAACCCGCGACATATGCGCCAACCCGAAAATATAGGCAGCATGATCCCGGTGGGCGGCCCAGCGGGTCCCGAAAGCGGAAGGGGCCCTACTGTTCTGCCTGGAAGACAGAGGACCCTTCAATAATCACGCCTTGATTAACCCTTACTCTACCACGCGGCGATATTATCGCCGTTTTGGGTGCCCCGTCTTCGGCCCCGCCTCCCGAGCGCATTTTCAAAAAAGTGCTGGTAGAGTAAGGGTTAAGAGCACTTTACACACCTGGCAAAATTAGAAATTGTTATTTAAACTTGCCATGTTTAAACTTTTGTGTAAAACTTTCAACACGGTTCTTGCACCAAGTTAGGATTGATGTAAAGCAATACATGTCCTCGTTCATGCAATGCACAGACCATCCATGAAGCTAGAATTTCTTAAGCTTTTAGTTTGTGTTTTCAAAGATGCCTTATAAACATGGAGTTGAAAGATCAATAACTAGGGGTTTTTTGTGTTTGATTTTCATTCACAATCAATAATCTGGGTTTTTTGTGTTTGCTTTTCATTCACAATCAATAATCTGGGTTTTTTGTGTTTGCTTTTCATTCACAATCAATAATCTGGGTTTTTTGTGTGTGATTTTCATTCACAATCAATAATCTGGGTTTTTTGTGTTTGATTTTCATTCACAATCAATAATATGACTTGACTTGACTTGACTTGTCCTTCTCTTTAAAAATTTGTTCCAGCAAATCATAATCAGATAACCACAAACTCACTGTAGCAAATGATAAGACCACTTATCCTAAATAAAATAACTACTCAACTACACAATAGGCTGTCATCCATTGCTAATATGATACTCAAAACCAACTTCCACAACAACTCAGGACCAACAGGAGAACAAATAGGATGGGGCCATTGATAAGGGAAATTTGATCCTAATCACCCGATCTGGTTATTTATAAGGTCAAGTCAAACTGTTTAAAACTTTAAGGAGCAGAACAACTAATGAAAAATACCTAGGTATAGCCTTACTACTTGCATACCATGTGAGCTCATCACATGCATGATGGGATGTTTGTTACTATGACAATGCCTGATGGGATGTTTGTTACTATGACAATGCATGATGGGATGTTTGTTACTATGACAATGCATGATGGGATGTGTGTTTCTATCACAATGTACTATTTTTCTTTTGCAGGTTTCAATTATTCCCAGGGGAAAAGGATTGGGCTACGCCCAGTACCTTCCTAGGGAGCAGTTTTTGTACACCAAAGAACAGTTACTGGACAGAATGTGCATGATGTTAGGAGGTAGGGCTTCAGAACAAATATTCTTCGGTAGGATCACCACAGGTGCCCAAGATGACCTCAAGAAAGTGACCCAGATGGCGTATGCCCAGGTAAAGCATGTCATCTGTTGATTGTGTGTAATGCATGGAATGTTTCATTTGATTTTGCAGTGCATCTTTGCTAATGTTGTGCATATATAGCTGGTGAAGTACCCCAAGTTTTGAAAGGTCAGTCAGACAAACAGAATTTTTATCTTCATTTCAATTTAGTAAACGTGGAAGGCAGATATTCATATCATAGTCACTGGAAAGTCTCTGCTCTGCAAATGTTTTGATATTGCTCGATGAATTTGGTGATCTCCCGATTGCTGATGCCATTAAGAGTTCCTATACTATTTACTTTGATATCTTGTGTTTATGATAATATGAAGAGTATTGCTTACTTTCTGTTGACTTAATTAATTGTGAAGGTTTGATCGCTATAAGTAGTAATCTTACCAGCTACATCTCCCTGATTAAGTTCAACAGCACATTAACCCTTACTCTAACAGGGGTTTTAGAAATGCGAGCCCAATTTTCATAACTATTTTTTTTTTTTTTCACATCCATTTTTAACAGCTTTCCCTTCATTTTCTGTCATTACAAGTTTGGTTTGAATGGAAGCTAATATATTGATCTTTTGAGTAATGAAAGCCAAATTAAGAACAATTTGACAAAAATATGCAAATTAAGCATTTTTTGGCTAAATTTGGTCAACAAATGAGTCAACCTTTGCACAAGTATAATTTCTTGTGAATATTGAAAACAGAGATTTGTGTTATTTATTTAAATTCTTTATCAAATTTCCTTTCCAATAATGCTAATCTACGATTTTTAGCAAGAAGGGAAAGATGAAAAACCACCAAAAATGAATTTAGTGAAATGACCCCTGACACCGCAGCAAAACAATTATAACACAGTAGTCTTGGGGGGACTTGAACCTGGTGCGCTCGCTTGAAAATCGCGTTCATGTTCACTACACTACGTAGTCATTGAAAATGCTCCAGTGAAATATATTTATTATAGGAGAGGATCCAAATAGAGGGGGTATGCCTTTATTTATATATCAAATTAAAGGAAATTGCAAGCAAGTTTCGAACGGCGTTTTAACGAAGCAATGTGAGATGTGCGTTTTTGGTGCACAATTTGTTGAAAATATAAAGGTCAAAAATAGAAAAAAATTATGAATTTTTGAAGAAATTTTGCCAGAACAAAAGATTGCAGGTAGGGATTATAGAAATTAGACCAATAATCAATACTATAATGTCTTAGGACTTGTTTGTTTGATTTTGAAACAAAAATGTGATCCATTTTTTCTCAAAATTACAGATTTTTACAGATATGACTCCTATAAAAAAAAGTTACATTTTGTGAAAGGAATATTTGGGTACTTTAAAATGATACCAAGATTACTCCTATACGACTTTGGTAAGGTTTCGATTTTAATTTTAAAAAAGGTAGTTTGTAAACGGTGATAATATTGCCGCGTGGTAGAGTAAGGGTTAGGTAAATGGACTTATACAAAGCTTGATTAAGCTGAACGCACATTAAGTACATTAACTCAAGCAACGCTGCACTGTACATTAAGTACACCAACTCAAACAAAGTTTGATTAAGCTGAACGGCACATTAAGTACACGGACTCAAACAAAGCTTGATTGGGCTGCACTGTACATTAAGCACACAGACTCAAACGAACTTTGATTAAGCTGAATGGCACAATAAGTACATGGACTCAAACAATATTTGATTAGGCTGAACGGCACATTAAGTACATAGACTCAAACAAAGCTTGAATAAGCTGAATGCACATGAGGTACATGGGCTCATACAAAGCTTGATTGAGCTAGATGGCACATTAAGTGCATGGACTCAAAGCTTGATTAAGCTGAACGGCACATTAAGTACATGGACTCAAATAAAGCTTGAGCTGAATGGCACATTAAGTACATGGACTCGTACAAAGCTTGATTAAACTGAACTGCACATTGAGTATGTGCACTCAACTAAAGCTTGATAAAGCTGAACTGCACATTAATAAGTACACAGACTCAAACAAAGTTTGATTAAGCTGTAGTGCACTTTAAGTACATTGATGCAAACAAAGCTTGATTAAGCTAAACTGCTCATTAAGTGCATGGACTCATACAAAGCTTGATTAATCTGAATGGCACATTAAGTACATGGACTCCAAGCTTGATTAAGCTGTACTGCACTTTAAGTGCATGGACTCAAACAAAGCTTGATTAAGCTGAACAGTCACAGTATGTACATGGACTAATACTCATACAAAGCTTAATTTAGCTGACCGCACATTAAGTACATTAACTCAAACAAAGCTTGATTACGCTGCACTGTACATTAAGTACGCCGACTTAAATGAAGTTTGATTGGGCTGAAAGGCACATTAGGTACATGGACTCAAACAAAGTTTGATTAAGCTGCACTGTACATTAGGTACACAGACTCAAACGAACTTTGATTAAACTGAACGGCACAATAAGTACATAGACTCAAAAAAAGCTAGATTAAGCTGAATGCACATGAGGTACATGGGCTCATACAAAGCTTGATTGAGCTGAATGGCACATTAGGTGCATGGACTCAAAGCTTGATTGAGCTGAACTACACATTAAGTACATGGACTCATACAAAGCTTGATTAAGTTGAACGGCACATGAAGTACATAGACTTATCCAGAGCTTGATTAAGCTAAACTGCACATTAATTACATAGACTCAACCAAAGCTTGATTAAACTGAATGCACATAAAGTACATGGACTCATACAAAGCTGGATTAAGCTGAATGGCACATTAAGTACATGGACTCAAATAAAGCTTGATTGAGCTGAATTGCACATTAAGTACATGGACTCAAACAAAGCCTGATTAAGGTAAATGACACATTTAGTACATGCACTCAAACAAAGCTCGATTAAGCTGAATTGCACATTAAGTACATGGACCCAAATAAAGCTTGACTGAGCTGAATGGCACATTAAGTACATGGACTCGTACAAAGCTTGATTAAACTGAACTGCACATTGAGTATGTGCGCTCAACCAAAGCTCAATTAAGCTGAACTGCACATTATTAAGTACACAGACTCAAACAAAGTTTGATTAAGCTGAAGTGCACTTTAAGTACATTGACGCAAACAAAGCTTGATTAAGCTGAACTGCACATTAAGTGCATGGACTCATACAAAGCTTGATTAAGCTGAATGGCACATTAAGTACAAGGACTTAAACATAGCTTGATTAAGCTGTACTGCACATTAAGTGCATGGACTCAAACAAGCTTGATTAAGCTGAACAGTCACAGTATGTACACTGACTCATACACTCATACAAAGCTTGATTAAGCTGAACGCACATTAAGTACATGAACTCATACAAAGCTTGATTAAACTTCATGTACATTAAGTACACCGACTTAAACGAAGTTTGATTAAGCTGAACTGCACATTAAGTACATGGACTCAAACAAAGTTTGATTAAGCTGTACTGCACATTAAGTGCATGGACTCAAACAAAGCTTGATTAAGCTGAACAGTCACAGTATGTACACGGACTCATAGAAAGCTTGATTAAGCTGAACGCACATTAAGTACATGGACTCATACAAAGCTTGATTAAACTTTATGTACTTTAAGTACACCGACTTAAACGAAGTTTGATTAAGCTGAACTGCACATTTAGTACATGGACTCATACAAAGTTTGATTAAGCTGAAAGGCACATTCAGTACATAAAATAAACCAAAGATTGAATAAGCTGAATTGCACATTACGTACATTGACTCATACAAAGCTTGATGAAGCTGAACGGCACATTAAGTACATAGACTAAACCAAAGATTGATTAGGCTGAACTGCACATTAAGTACATGGACTCAAACAAAGCTTGATTAAGCTGAATGCACATTACTGTTAGTACATGGACTCATACAAAGCTTAATTAAGTTTAACAGCTTATTAAGTGCACAGACTCAACTAAAGCTTGATTAAGCTGAAATTCATATTTAATTACATAGACTCAAACAAAGCTTGATTAACCTGAATGGCACATTAAGTACATGGAATCGTACAAAGCTTGAATAAGCTGAACTGCACATTAAGTATGTGCACTCAACCAAAGCTTGATTAAGCTGAACTGCACATTAAGTACACAGACTCAAACAAAGCTTGATTAAGCCTAAGTGGACTTTAAGTACATTGATGCAAACAAAGCTTGATTAAGCTGATTTGCACATTAAGTACATGGAATCAAACAAAGTTTGATTAAGCTGATGTGCACATTAATTACATAGATTAAAAAAAAAGCTTTATTAAGCTAAACACATGAAGTACATAAACTCATACAAAGCTTGATTAAGCTGAATGGCACATTAAGTACATGGATTCAAAGCTTGATTAGGCTGAATGGCACATTAAGTACATGGACTCAAACAAAGCTCGATTAAGCTGAACTGCATATTAAGTACATGCACTCAAACAAAGCTTGATTAAGCTGTACTGCACTTTAAGTGCATGGACTCAAACAAAGCTTGATTAAGCTGAACAGTCACAGTATGTACATGGACTCATACACTCATATAAAGCTTGATTAAGCTGAACGCACATTAAGTTCATGGACTCGTACAAAGCTTGATTAAGCTGCACTGTACATTAAGTACACCGACTCAAACAAAGTTTGATTAAGCTGAACGGCACATTAAGTACATGGACTCATACAAAGTTTGATTGGGCTGAATGGCACATTAGACTCAACCAAAGATTGATTAAGCTGAACTGCACAATAAGTAAACCTATTCAAACGAAGTTTGATTAAGCTGAACGGCACATTTGATACATGGACCCAAACAAAGTTTGATTAAGCTGCACTGTACATTAAGTACACCTACTTAAACGAAATTTGATTAAGCTGAACGGCACATTAAGTACATGGACTCAAACAAAGTTTGATTAAGCTGAAGGGCACATTAAGTACATAGACTAAACCAAAGATTGATTAAGCTGAACTGCACATTAAGTACATGGACTCATACAAAGCTTGACTAAGCTGCACTGTACATTAAGTACACCTACTCAAACAAAGCTTGATTAAACTGAACGGCACATTAAGTGCATGGACTCAAACAAACTTTGATTAAGCTGAACTGCACATTTAGTACATGGACTTAAACAAAGTTTGATTAAGCTGAACATAGACTAAACCAACGATTGATTAAGCTAAACTGCACATTAAGTACATGGATTCATACAAAGCTTGATGAAGCTGAACGGCACATTAAGTACATAGACTAAACCAAAGATTGATTAAGCTGAACTGCACAATAAGTACATGGACTTATACAAAGCTTGATTAAGCTGAATGGTACATTAAATACATGGTCTCAAACAAAGCTTGATTAAACTGAATTGCACATTAAGTACATGCACTTAAACAAAGCTTGATTAAGCTGAACTGCACATTAAGTGCATCGACTCAAAGCTTGATTAAGCTGTACTGCACATTAAGTACACAAACTCAAACAAAGTTTGAATAAGCTGAATGGCACATTAAGTACAATGACTTAAACATAGCTTGATTAAGCTGAACTGCACATTGAGTACATGGACTAAACCAAAGATTGATTAAGCTGAACTGCACATTAAGTACATGGACTCAAACAAAGCTTGATTAAGCTGAATGGTACATTAAATACATGGTCTCATACAAAGCTTGATTAAACTTTATGTACATTAAGTACACCGACTTAAACGAAGTTTGATTAAGCTGAACTGCACATTTAGTACATGGACTCATACAAAGTTTGATTAAGCTGAAAGGCACATTCAGTACATAAAATAAACCAAAGATTGAATAAGCTGAACTGCACATTAAGTACATTGACTCATACAAAGCTTTATGAAGCTGAACGGCACATTAAGTACATAGACTAAACCAAAGATTGATTAGGCTGAACTGCACATTAAGTACATGGACTCAAACAAAGCTTGATTAAGCTGAATGCACATTACTGTTAGTACATGGACTCATACAAAGCCTAATTAAGTTTAACGGCTTATTAAGTGCACAGACTCAATTAAAGCTTGATTAAGCTGAACTGCATATTTAATTACATAGACTCAAACAAAGCTTGATTTACCTGAATGGCACATTAAGTACATGGAATCGTACAAAGCTTGATTAAGCTGAACTGCACATTAAGTATGTGCACTCAACCAAAGCTTGATTAAGCTGAACTGCACATTAAGTGCACAGACTCAAACAAAGTTTGATTAAGCCGAAGTGCACTTTAAGTACATTGATGCAACCAAAGTTTGATTAAGCTGAACTGCACATTAAGTGCATCGACTCAAAGCTTGATTAAGCTGATGTGCACATAAAGTGCATGGACTAAAAGCTTGATTAAGCTGTACTGCACATTAGGTACATGGACTCAAACAAAGGTTGATTTAGCTTAACTGCACGTTAATTACAAGCACTTAAACAAAGCTTGATTAAGCTGAACTGTACATTAAGTACACAGACTCAAACAAAGTTTGAATTAGCTGAATGGTACATTAAGTACATTGACTTAAACATAGCTTGTTTAAGCTGAGTTGCACATTAAGTACATGGACTCAAACAAAGCTCGATTAAGCTGAACTGCACATTTAGTACATGCACTCAAACAAAGCTTGATTAAGCTGTACTGCACTTTAAGTGCATGGACTCAAACAAAGCTTGATTAAGCTGAACAGTCACAGTATGTACATGGACTCATACACTCATATAAAGCTTGATTAAGCTGAACGCACATTAAGTTAAGGACTCGTACAAAGCTTGATTAAGCTGCACTGTACATTAAGTACATAGACTCAAACAAAGTTTGATTAAGCTGAACGGCACATTAAGTACATGGACTCATACAAAGTTTGATTGGGCTGAATGGCACATTAGACTCAACCAAAGATTGATTAAGCTGAACTGCACAATAAGGAAACCTATTCAAACGAAGTTTGATTAAGCTGAACGGCACATTTGATACATGGACTCAAACAAAGTTTGATTAAGCTGCACTGTACATTAAGTACACCTACTTAAACGAAGTTTGATTAAGCTGAACGGCACATTAAGTACATGGACTCAAACAAAGTTTGATTAAGCTGAAGGGCACATTAAGTACATAGACTAAACCAAAGATTGATTAAGCTGAACTGCACATTAAGTACATGGACTCATACAAAGCTTGATTAAGCTGCACTGTACATTAAGTACACCTACTCAAACAAAGCTTGATTAAACTGAACGGCACATTAAGTGCATGGACTCAAACAAACTTTGATTAAGCTGAAGTGCACATTTAGTACATGGACTTAAACAAAGTTTGATTAAGCTGAACATAGACTAAACCAACGATTGATTAAGCTAAACTGCACATTAAGTACATGGATTCATACAAAGCTTGATTAAGCTGAACGGCACATTAAGTACATAGACTAAACCAAAGATTGATTAAGCTGAACTGCACAATAAGTACATGGACTTATACAAAGCTTGATTAAGCTGAATGGTACATTAAATACATGGTCTCAAACAAAGCTTGATTAAACTGAATTGCACATTAAGTACATGCACTTAAACAAAGCTTGATTAAGCTGAACTGCACATTAAGTGCATCGACTCAAAGCTTGATTAAGCTGTACTGCACATTAAGTACACAAACTCAAACAAAGTTTGAATAAGCTGAATGGCACATTAAGTACAATGACTTAAACATAGCTTGATTAAGCTGAACTGCACATTGAGTACATGGACTCATACAAAGCTTGATAAAGCTGAACTGCACAGTAAATACAGTGTACATGGACTCAAACAAAGTTTGATTAAGCTGAACGGCACATTTGATACATGGACTCAAACAAAGTTTGATTAAGCTGCACTGTACATTAAGTACACCTACTTAAACGAAGTTTGATTAAGCTGAACAGCACATTAAGTACATGGACTCAAACAAAGTTTGATTAAGCTGAAGGGCACATTAAGTACATAGACTAAACCAAAGATTGATTAAGCTGAACTGCACATTAAGTACATGGACTCATACAAAGCTTGATTAAGCTGCACTGTACATTAAGTACACCTACTCAAACAAAGTTTGATTAAGCTAAACAGCACATTAAGTTCATAGACTAAACCAAAGATTGATTAGGCTGAACTGCACATTAAATACATGGACTCATACAAAGCTTGATTAAGCTGAACTGCACATTAAGTGCATCGACTCAAAGCTTGATTAAGCTGTACTGCACATTAAGTACACAAACTCAAACAAAGTTTGAATAAGCTGAATGGCACATTAAGTACAATGACTTAAACATAGCTTGATTAAGCTGAACTGCACATTGAGTACATGGACTCATACAAAGCATGATAAAGCTGAACTGCACAGTAAATACAGTGTACATGGACTCAAACAAAGTTTGATTAAGCTGAATGGCACATTTAGTACATAGCCTAAACCAAAGATTGAATAAGCTGAACTGCACATTAAGTACATGGACTCATACAAAAGTTGATTAAGCTGAAGGGCACATTAAGTACACAAACTAAACCAAAGATTGAATAAGCTGAACTGCACATTAAGTACATGGACTCATACAAAGCTTGGTTAAGCTGTACTGTACATTAAGTACACCCACTGAAACGAAGGCTGATTGGGCTGAACGGTACATTAAGTACATGGACTCAAACAAAGTTTGATTAAGCTAAACAGCACATGAAGTTCATAGACTAAACCAAAGATTGATTAGGCTGAACTGCACATTAAATACATGGACTCATACAAAGTTTGATTAAGCTGAACTGTACATTAGGTACATGGACTCATACAAAGATTGATTAAGCTGCACTGTACATTAAGTACACCTACTGAAAGGAAGGCTGATCGGGCTGAACGGCACATTAAGTACATGGGCTCAAACAAAGTTTAATTAAGCTGAACGTTACATTAAGTTCATAGACTAAACCAAAGATTGATAAGGCTGAACTGCTCATTAAATACATGGACTCATACAAAGTTTGATTAAGCTGAACTGTACATTAAGTACATGGACTTATACAAAGCTTGATTAAGCTGAACGGCACATTAAGTTCGTAGACTAAACCAAAGATTGATTAGGCTGAACTGCACATGAAATACATGGACTCATACAAAGTTTGATTAAGCTGAACGGCACATTAACCCTTACTCTACCAAGGTTTCAAAAATAGAATAAGCTATTTCTGAATTTTTTGGAAAGAGGATTTTTTCAGCACTTTCTGTTCCATTTGTACCAAAACAAGTTCGATTTTATGAAAGCTAATATGTTAAACTTTCCAAAAATGTGCATATTTCCGAACTCAAATATGCAAATTAGGTCATTGAATTAGCATATTAGGTCTCCAAACATTCTATCTTTATGACACGCTTGTGCCTTGTGGCTAAATAGCAAAAAAATATGGATAGAATTTCTGAATCGTCCTTGGAAAGACCTTTCATTTGATACTACTATGGATTTTTAGGAATCAGAAAGAAAAAAATGGCGCAAATATGAAACATTTGGTACATTTTGACCTAAAAATTATCCCCTGATTCTGTGAATAATCTATCTAATAGTGTATGGCACTAAATTTTCCAAAAAAATGCATTTTCCCCTTCTATGATGTCCAAAACTAATTGAATGCAGAAAAACAAGATGTTTACATCATCATTTGCAAAAAATAAAATAAAAAATTATGCAAATGATTTGCAAATTAGGTCATTTACCTCATTTATTTTGCACGAAACTGTTTTTTGTTTATTTCTGACCCAATTTCAGCCATAACAAGCTTCACAGCTACTTTTATGTTGATAGACTATGCTGATTATCTATTAGACACTTACTTCTGTTCATTTCACATGGAATTCATAAAAAATGTTTGCCGAAAAGGTCCAAATTTATAAAGTCTTCTGCTATACCTTGTTGCTGCAAATAGAATTAAAAAAATTGCAACTATATTCATTCAAGTTACTTTAGTTTGGTCTTCCCTTAAATGTTTCGTACATAAACTAAACCAAAGATTGATTAAGCTGAACTGCACATTAAGTACATGGACTCATACAAAGCTTGATTAAACTGAATTGCACATTAAGTACATGCACTCAAACAAAGCTTGATTAAGCTGAACTGCACATTAAGTGCATCGACTCAAAGCTTGATTAAGCTGTACTGCACATTAAGTACACAGATCCAAACAAAGTTTGAATAAGCTGAATGGCACATTAAGTACAATGACTTAAACATAGCTTGATTAAGCTGAACTGCACATTAAGTACATGGACTCATACAAAGTTTGATTAAGCTGAACTGCGCAGTAAATACAGTGTACATGGACTCAAACAAAGTTTGATTAAGCTGAACAGCACATTAAGTACACAAACTCAAACAAAGCTTGATTAGGTTGAATGGCACATAAGTACATAGACTCATACAAGGCTTGATTAAGCTGCACTCCACATTAAGTACATTGACTCATACAAGGCTTGATTAAGCTGCACTCCACATTAAGTACATAGACTCATACAAAGCTTGATTAAGCTGCACTCCACATTAAGTACATAGACTCATACAAAGCTTGATTAAGCTGCACTCCACATTAAGTACATTGACTCATACAAGGCTTGATTAAGCTGAACTGCATTGACTTATGCAAAGCATAAGGACCTTGAGTCATTATGTTTTTTCTAGATTAATTTTTTAAGATTAGTGTACAGTACCAAAGTAGTTTTGCCTTTTGTAATATTTTCTTGATAAGGCGTGATAATAAAATTCTTTTGTTCTTTTGTTCATTTCTGTATTCTGTGCAAGAATAAATGAAAGAGAAAGTTTCCTTTTTCCTCTAATAGATCGCACAATTTGGAATGAATGACAAAGTTGGTAATGTGTCGTTTGATCAACCTCAACAAGGGGAGATGGTTTTAGAGAAACCGTACAGTGAAGACACAGCCAAACTAATAGACCAAGAAGTGCGTGACCTCATATCCTCAGCTTACAGCAGAACAAAAGAATTACTCACAACAAATAAAGAAAGTATTGAAAAGGTGAAGTATCCTTCCTAAGATTACAAGCTGTAAAAAAACACAAATGGTTTTTTTATTTAAGTAAACATTTATTGATGGCATGTATGTAAGAAAATAAATTTTGTTGTCCTCTCACACAAAAAAGAAAGAGTATTGTGGATGCAAAGCAGTCAATCAAAATTACCCAGTGATGGGGAAAATTTAATATAGCTGGCTTCTCTTGGGTGTGGAAAAAAAAATACATCCCCTGTTTAACATTGTTTAATGTAGCTGGTGCATGGAATTCTGCATGATAAACTTTTTCATTATCACCACCATTTTGGCTGTATTAAAAAAGTGTTTCTAGTAAGAGCATTGAGCAGACTCTGGGAGAGAGAAGTTGAGTAGCCTCTGGGAAAGAGAAGTTGAGTAGCCCCTGGGAGGGAAAAGTTAAGAGGCCTTGAAGAGGCGGAGTTGAGCAGTCCTTTGAGGGGAAATTTTAGCAGTCCTTGGGAGGGATAAATTGAGCAGCCCCTGGGAGAGAAAAGTTCAGCAGCCCTAGGAGGGATAAGTTGTGCAGCCTCCAGGGGGAAATCTGAGCATTCCCTAATGGGATAGGTTGAGCAGCTCCTAGAGGGATAAGTTGAGCAGCCACTAGGGGGATAACTAGAACATCCCCTATGAGGGATAAGTTGAGCAGCCCTTGGGAGGGATAAGTTAAGCAGCCCCTAGGAGAATACATTGAGCAACCCCTGGTGGATATGTTGAGCAGCCCCTGGGAGGGATAAGTTGAGCAGCCCCTAGGGGGATAAGTTAAACAACCTGATAGAATTAAAAACAACACATTTTTCTGACAAAGTTTTATACCCTCGATGCAATCTAACAATTTGTATAATTATTAAACACTTTATTACTACTACTAATTAGTACTATGGCAGCTGCCATTTTGATTTAAAAACATGCAGATTATGATCAGCCCAGCAGGATGTTGGAATGCTCTGTATTTCTTTGTAGTCTACCTCAAGTTTTCTAGCCTATAAGAAATCTTATGTAAGGGTCAAGGACATTTGTGTGTACGCATGAAATTATCAAAACATTCAGTTAAACTTTGTGTCACATCATTTTGGAATAACAACTTTAATTACATTTACAAAGAAATACAATAAATTTCATTTGTACCTGTTGGGGAAATGATGTCTTCATGCACAATATTTCAATACAGAAGTGAACAAAATGGCAGCCTCCATGTGCTGACTTTAAACATGAACAACATGAGATGCAAGAAGATTTTGACTTGTTGATCTTGGTTGAGATTTTTATCCTAAGATAATGATTGTATAAGACTTGATGTCTCCTTAACTATGGTAGAAAGGGTTGTGATTTATCAAAGCCCTTGAGCAACAAGTGATATTTTCCTTCCATTTGTAAGGTTGCTCAGTGGCTGCTAGACAGGGAGGTATTGAGCAAAGATGATATGGTGGAGCTTCTTGGCCCAAGACCATTTGCAGAAAAATCCACCTATGAGGAGTTTGTTGAAGGAACAGGTAGCTTAGAGGAAGACACATCACTTCCAGAGGGACTTAAAGATTGGAATCAGAGCAGGGATGATGCAGACAAAGATGGAGAAAAGGAAACTGTGGGTGTGGCTTAGAATCTCTGCTTACAATTGCCTTTCTTGTCAGTGTGTGATAAATAGCTGCTGGAAATTCTGGTCTGCTCCATCAAAGTAAAACCATAAAAAACTACAATGAGAGATGACCAGTGTTGGTTTGGCCCAATATAAAATACATGACTTTGTAAGCAAGTTTGTCACATACAATTCTGGGGAGAATAAAAGAATGATTTGACAATAACGCCCTCTGTAGACCAGAATATTTAGATGAAATAATACTTTACATGGAGAGTGTTCAATACAAGCAAATTTCTATATCTTTAGTCCTTCACATAAATATTTTGTTGCGATTATCTAGATTTAAGCTGGTTTTTGTTGAAAAATGGAGATAAAAAATAAATAGATTTTAACTTCATGAAGATGAGTGACAAAATATAGAAAAAGAGGGAGTATAAGGCATTTATTATTGTGATCATGCAGCCACAAATGATTGTAATGCTCCAGTGTATGATTATGATATGACTGGTAAGCTGTGTGGGAGATTTTTGCCAATGATGAACATCTACCTTTCTTTTGCCTCTTTAGCAAAGGATATATTAGCCAGATAACAGTGGACAGATAAGGCATTGATTAGGAGCTGTGAAAAATTTTCATTTTCAAACTTTCTATTTTCATTTAGTATTAATTTGTTTTTAATATTTAGAATGATCAGTTTCTCTCTCCACGAATGTAGTTTTAAATGTGACATGTGGGCACCAAAAAGTCCCCTACAAATGCTATTGCCACCTCCTTGTTCTGATGTATGTGAGATCCTCATGGAATCCTCATGCTGCTGACAGGTCACACCCCATCAACATTGAGCTGGAATGTCATCAATGCATGAAAATAAATAACAAACCTTGGTGATTGGCAGGCACTTGGTGTTCGCTGAGTCAGTAATAAAAAGGCACTTGGTGTTCACTGAGTCATTATAAAGTGCTTTCAATTTTGGATGAAAGTAAATAGACTACCCGCAAGTAAATATGCAAGCAAGTGTTATGATATGTTGTAGGAGCTAAAAAGGGGGTAAAAGTAAGTGGGTGACAAAAGTCAAGAATTATTTTACAAAGCAGTGGATTTGTGTATGCATGGTTGTATCAAGAAATTGCAAATAAAGCCAGTTTTCTTAGGACCTTCAAATTAAGATTGAAGGACATTGATCTACAAAATTGGCAAAGTAAGGTTCGTTCTCAAGCTAAAATGGAAATATATGTTTCCTTTAACATGTTATGTGTTGAGCCTTATATTTTGAATACTTACGATTTGAAAAAAATGTCACTAATTGCTCATTTTTGTTTTTTGTGTCTCGAAATGTGTATTGAGTTCGGTAGAAGGAAAAAAAAAATACAAGAGAATAGAAAATTTGTTGTTTATGTAAAAATAATTGTGTGGAAAATAATTACCTATTTTTAGCAATTTGCTCTAGTTACAATGACTTAAGACAACATTTTCTTCTTGACCTTGTTCACAACTGTTCATTTTATCTCACATATACAGGAAGTAAGTTTGCTGATAATTTTGTCAGAAATTATTAAACATGCAATGAAAAGATTACATAAGACATGTAATGAAAAGATTATATCAGACATGTAATGAAAACATTACATTAGACATGTAAAAAAACATCACATTAGACATATAATTAAAACATTACATTAGGCATGCAATCAAAACATTACATTAGACATGTAATGAAAACATTACATTAGACATGTAATGAAAACATTACATTAGACATACTGAAAACATTGCAATAGACATGTAATAAAAACCTTACATTAGACATGTAATTCTAATGTAATATTTTCATTATATGTCTAATATAATATTTTGAATATGTCTAATGTAATGTTTTTATAACATGTCTAATGTAATGTATTGATTACATGTCAAATCAAAACACAACATTAGACATGTAATCAAAACATTACATTAGACATGTAATCAAAACATTACATTAGACATGTAATGAAAAAATTACATTAGACATTAATCAAAATGTTACATTAGACATGTAATCAAAACTTTACATTAGACATGTAATGAAAACATTACATTAGACATGTAATCAAAATATTACATTATACATGTAATCAAAACATTACATTAGACATGTAATCAAAACATTACATTAGACATAATCAAAACATTACATTAGACATGTTATAAAAACATTACAATAGACATGTAATAAAAACATTACATTAGACATGTAATTATAATGTAATATTTTCATTACATGTCTAATATAGCATTTTGAATATGTCTAATGTAATGTTTTTATAACATGTCTAATGTAATGTTTTGATTACATGTCTAATCAAAACATTACATTAGACATGTAATCAAAACATTACAGTAAACATGTAATCAAAACATTACATTAGACATGCTATCAAAACATTACATTAGACATGTACTCAAATCATTACATTAGACATGTAATCAAAACATTACATTAGACATGTTATCAAAACATTACATTAGACATGCAATCAAATCATTACATTAGACATGTAATGAAAACATTATGTTAGACATGTAATGAAAACAATATGTTAGACATGTAATGAAAACAATACTTTAGACATGTAATGAAAACAATACTTCAGACATGTAATCAGAACATTACATAAGACATGTAATGAAAACATTACATTAGACATGTAATGCAAACATTACATTAAACATGTAATCAGAACATTACATTAGACATGTAATGAAAACATTACATTAAACATGTAATTAAAACATTACATTAGACATGTAATCCAAACATTGCATTAGACACGTAATGAATACATTACATTAGACATGTAATCAAACATTGTATTAGACATGTACATTTTCTCTGATTGGCCTGGATCTGTATAGTGGCCCCTGAGATTTTCCAGGTCATCGGATTGCCATCACAGGATAGTCTTGACTGTTTCATAAAGTCCTTTTAACGAGGTGTATAGCTTTTCCTGACTGGGTGTGTCAGGCGATTGTAGGGTAAATGTACCTGCCCAACCAACGCAGGATACCGTAGCAGGCAAGCCATTGTAGCTCTTTTCCCTCCTTTTGCCCTCATAAGGGTCTCATTGGATCTTGAGTTGTAAATGTTGGAGTTGTAAATGTTGGCATTCAGCAGTGTGGTCTAATTTAATCACCCGAATGTTGTTGACGAACCTGTCCGTTTCATGTAAGGAGACTTGTGGGATGAAGGATTTAATACCAGTACGGGAGGATTGTGAGATCAAGCTGAATGACGCATTTTGTATAGATCAGTCGATATACCTTGGTGATGCCTTTGGTGAGAACTTTACCGGGACTGTCTCTCTAGAGGCGGTGAGAGTAGTGGACGGGAACAATGACTTCTTCATCATCGTCCCAAGCCCTACCGGTTCCTGGATCCACATGATTGACCATATTTTTCATCGCTTCGAAGTTGACCATTTGAATGGCATTGTTGTCCAGAGTGATGCCCTTCACTTTGCATTCTTCGACAATGACGGCATCAGTTTTGGTTGAGTGCACTTTGTGTAAGTGTAGTTCTTTTGGACCTCCCGATACGAATTCAGTGATGTAACTCCAGACACCGTAAGGTTTCTCGAGCTCATCAGTCATGTCGCCCAGAAAGTTTCTGACGGGTGGTTGCCAATCTCCGGGTCGATGGACATGGACGATGAAATCTGTGTCGAAGTAGACCTTGCGTTCCCTTAGTTTTTTTTCCAGGTAGCTGTAAAGTTTGAGGCGGGCGTGGGCCGTGGTATAGGCTGCATTGAATATGTTGGTGTTGGGTGACACTTCAATATACTCATCGGTGTTGACCCACTGGATCCTGGCGGTGAACTTATCGTTGAACTGCACATATTCACTTCTTTGGATTTGTCTATCAGCAGTTTGTAGAACTTTTCCAGGGTGTTGACAAACTCTGTCTTGGTGAGTGTGTTGCGTTGACCAACCTTTCCCAGAAGTTCAACATCAGTTTAGCCAAGGCACGCGTTTCCTCGTTTTTTTCTTAATGCTTTGTGGGTTGAGTCGGATACCTTCGAGAGCTTGGTAATCGTTGAAGTACTGGCGACGTTGCTCTTAGGTGGAATAATAATACATTTTATATAGCGTCCTTTCTATACAAGCATATTCAAAAACGCTTTACAAAAAAATAACATGAATACAATACATACTTACTTACTAAAATAAACCATAAACAAATGTGTTTTGATTGATTTCAGAAACACGTGAAGACAATTGATTTTTCTTATTTGAAGTGGGAGATCATTCCACCAAAGTGGGCCGAGTCTGCAGAATGCCCTACCCCCCAGAGTAATACATGAAATATTGGGTACATTAAGCCAGACTGCGGATCTGTTTCTTAAATCATAAGTGGTGTTTGATGAAATTATTAAGTTTTGAAGATATTTTGGGGCCATTTAATGGATACATTTAAAAACAAGAACAAGTATTTTGTATCTTATACGCATTTCAACCGGTAACCAATGTAGTGAATATAACAAGGGAGTAATATGGCAATATTTGTTTGATTTAGTTACAACACGTGCGCAAAATTCTGTATTTTTGGACATTTTGAATTAAACAATGTGGCATACCAGCCAAGAGAGAGTTGCAGTAGTCTATGTGTGAATGAACCAATGAATGAATTAGGGTCTCTGTTGCACTGTTTGTCAACATATTTCTTATTTTATTAATGTTGTACAAATTTACAAATGCAGACCTGCATTTTTTCATAACGTGCTGCTTTAAGTTTAAGTTGCTATCCAGCCACACTCCTAGATCACGAACACAATGGACAGCATTAACTAAACTACCACCCACTTTGACAGATTTTTGGGTTAATTTATTGAGTTGAGGAGTAGTGCCAAACAAAATAACCTCCGTTTTGGCATCATTCATTTTAAGCTTGTTTTGAAGCATCCACCTTCTAACATCCTCTAGGCAGCTTTCCATTTTAGTAATAGCTTCTGATTCAGAAGAAGCACTTGTGATTTTAAAACTAAGCCACAACCTATGGTCATCAGCATACCCAGAGACATGAGGTGAATGCTTCTTAATTACACTGAAAATGGTTGAGGCATACAATGTAAAAAGTATGGGGCCACAACATGAACCCTGGGGTACTGAAAAATGTATATATTTTTCAGACGAGCATTCTCCATTTACAATAACTTTTTGCCTACGATTTGACAGATAGGATTCAAACCACAGAAGTGCAGTATTGTGTACACCGAAATGAGATTTAAGCACCCTAAGCAATATCTCATGATCTACCGTGTCAAAGGCAGCACTAAGATCTAACATGACCACCAATGACACCATTTGCTTATCCATAGCCATTAAGAGATCAGACTTGAACCGTAACAAATCGGTTTCTGTACTGTGGAACACACGATAAGCTGATTGGTACACAGGTAAGAGATTTTGGTCATTCAGGTGCTGATTTAACTGTGCTACAACTGCCTTTTCTGTGATCTTGGAAAGGAATGGAAGGTTGTTAACAGGCCTATAGTTCTTGAAGAGCAATGGTAGTCCTTTCTTTTTTAGGAGTGGTGTGATGACTGATGTCTTCCATTCTTCTGGAAACATTCCCTCTTGTAATGAGACATTGACAATCTTGCAGATTAGTGGCATTAAGACATCTGTACACTGCTTCACTATGTGAGTTGGTGCTGGATCTAAGATGCAAGTCTTAGGTTTTGCTTCTGATATGAGTTTTTAATATTGTCCTCATTCATTGGTAAAAACGTACAGAGAGGGTTTATGACACTCTCGCAATGAGTGTCTATAGAGTCATACTCTGTAGCTTCCAATTGTTCACGTATTTTGGTGATCTTTTCCACAAAATATGAATTGAAAGAGTTGGCTAATGAATGAGGATTTGCTGAATCTGGTAGTGGATTTGATTTGTTTCTGTTTAGGAGGCCATTGATTATTGAATAAAGTTCTTTCTGATTTGTACCGGCTGCTACTATCTTATCATTATAATAATCTCTTTCAGCTTTATTCAAAAGAAATATGTATTTGTTGCGCATCTGCTTCAACAACATCAGATTTTGTTCAAGATTCTTTTCTGTATGATCTCTCAGCTTTCCGCACCTGGCGTTTGTGATCTTTCAGTTTTTCTGTAAACCAAGGGAGAGTTGGTCTCACTGTGATTTGTCTTTCCTTTACAGGTGCCACTTCATCAAGTGTTGATCGTAGGGCTGTATTGTAAATATTCACCAATTCATTTACATCATTTGTATCACTCACAATTGATAATTGTCCTACTAATCTGTCACGAAAATCATCTATGTTTATGTTGGCAATACTCCTGTTTTTCTGCATTTTAATTGTGACTGGAGTCTTCTCCATATCCAGTCTACATAATATGGCAAAGTGATCTGAAAACAAAAGATGGACCATTGCGGATTGAAGAGAAATGGCATCTGTGTCTCTAGAAAGAAACAAGTCCAGAGTATTTCCTGAAATATGTGTGGCAGAAACGATGTGTTGCGTAAATCCGTACAACTCAATAATATCCAGAAACTTTTTAGTTTCTGGACAGTGTAGTTTGTTCACATGAATGTTAAAATCCCCTGTAATAATCAGTGTGGTCGTGCTGATAATTAACGACTCCAGAAAACAACTGAATTCATTTACAAAATCAGATATTGCATGTCTATTTTGGGATTAATATGGTGGGCGATATACTACCACCAATTTGACAAGTTGATTTATTGCTTTTATGTCATATTCGGTATATTCAAAGGTTCTTTTCTCTTCACATTGATGTAGTTTAACATTGATATTTTCACGAAAAAGAAGGCCTGTACCCCCTCCCTTACGATTTGAAAGCCTTGGTTTGTCCAAAAATAAGAATCCCCTCTGTTGTAACTGACTTCTTACAGAGTCATCCATGTCTGAAAGCCATGTTTCAGTCACTGCACAAAGATCAACTTTATTTTCTAAAACATAGTCCACAAGCATAAGGGCTTTATTTCTGACAGATTGTGTGTTAATGTGTCCCAGAGTAACAAAGCTCTTATTACACGCAAATGTTTGTGTCCTCTTAATAGGGATTACATTTCTTGTGATGTTTTGTGACAAATGAGATTGTTCGTTCCTTTGACTTTTGGTTTTCACATAGTTTCCAGAACGAACTCCTCTCCGAGTTTTTTTTCTTTTTTTGACAATTCTGAAAGTCCATCAGTCCACATATTCTCTCAGCAGTCTGTGTAGAAATATTGCAACTTGGGCTATTTCTTAAAAAATGGTGTCGCATCCTGGAGGCCATCTGCTCGCTTCTTGTTTCATTTTCAGAAACATGTTGATATAAGCCGTGAAAAAACCTGCTGCTCCGATTGAGGGGTCGTAACGTACCGTTTGGTTAAAATGCCGCACTTCTTTGACATCTATAACGCGATACCCCATCTCTACAGCTTTCTGCAACTCACAGCTCACCCAAGTTCCATGGAGAGCGTGTTGATCTTTGTGGTATTTGCATGGTTCTTTGGCTAGTGTTTCTGCGCAGGTGGCACATAGTGGGAACAAGGTTTTTCTTGACATCGGTATGGGAGTACGGGATGGTACAGACCACGAGGAGGTAGGACGATGCATTTGATCAGTCCTTCATCGTCACTCACATCAGTCTTGTTCAGGGTCTTGATGATAGTAGGATGGCCGATAGGACACTTGCAGTATTTGTTGACCCACGGGTAGAGTGAGCAGACATCAATGTATTTAATTTCTTAATCGTCTGCAACGACATGGCGCAGTTTAATGGCATTGGTGCGTCTTCCCAAGAAAGCGTCCCTTGGTTGGAGAGGGAATGTCAGTTTCAGGTTATCGATGCAGTTTTTCATCAACGGATTCCTCACCAGCTCATTTTGGAACTTGCATTCCCAGATCCTCTAATTGCCAGCCTTGACGATGACCTTCATTAATCAACCACTCTCTTCGTCGGTTGAGCTTGATAAGAGCATCTTTGGTTGTTTCGACACTTGGCAGTTTCTGATCTCTTCTTGGGTAGCAGGTTTGACAACCATGCCACAAACAAGCGTAGCACTTGAAGGCGGTCTTTGACGCTTCATCTCAGCCATCAACTTTGTAAAACCCTATGTGTTTTTCTCCTCCACGAGACCAAGCATGCTGAATGCGTCGACCGTCTCGGTGCTCCAACCATTTCAACCATTGGAGAGCTTTGACAGATTGGGTGTCATTATCGTAACCACGATGAGGAACCAGAACTATCGTATGAGGGCGTAGGAATTTTCGTCGAAACATCCGCATACAGGACATGGAGATAGTGATGCATTTTATGAAGGGATCCTCTCCGGTGGTCTCCAAAAACTCTTTTCTAAATCTCAAACATTCTCGACGAAGCAGTTCTACATCGCTGCAACGGTACTCGTACATTTTTTTAACCATGTCAAAAATCTTGGCTTTCTGCCCCTCATACCAGACGAGAAAATCTTTGCGTTGAGCAAGTTTCATGTGATCAGGATTATAGGTATCAACTGCAGGCCATGGACTGACATAATTTTTATTAGCTCTGGTGTTAAAAAGGTACGGAAAATATCCTTTTTTTATCTCTGTCAATCCGAACGTCTTGGGAAAGGATGAGAGCGGAGCCGGAATGAAGTTGCACGAGTCAATGATCCTCAAGGTTGTGGTTTTTTTTTTTCTTCTCATTTCTGGATTTTCTTTCAAGTATATGCTCATCACTTTGGATCCGTTCATTACGACATTGGGGCACATTCCAATGTTGTTCATGTGGTTGAAAATAATATGGCCATCTAACCTTTAATGTTGTGTGCAATAGCCGTGGCTCCTTTGTTCTCTAGAGAAAGTAACCATTGGCAAAAGTCTTTTTTAAGTATTTCTTCCTGAAAAGAGGTGTCCTCGCGCGCCACATGTCTCTCACAGCCTTGACGGATATCATTGTCGTGGATGCAGGTCAAACAAACACGATGCACCACACAGTAGTTCGGCACATGCATGTAACCACCGTTGTCGAGCTTCTTGAATGCAACGGAAGGGTCTCTTCTTCCCCCTCTGCCTCATCTTCTAGACCGAGAATAACTCGAGCCTCTTCATCATCGATTCCAACGTGTCCTACTGCTTCCCCTCTATCCTTAATTACTTACATGTAGCAAAGATAGTCGTTTGGTTGGTAACTTTTGCAGTTTCGACAGTAACGGTGACCACATTTGTGCTGCCCTTTGACGATTACTCCACGAGTAGGGCAACGACGGATGCGTTGACAGATCGAGTGTAGTGGTGTTTTGGTTTTAGGTTTAATCGTGACTTTGCTTCTTTTCGGGATCCTCTTGTGATTAGCAAAACATGTCAGACTCTTAAAGGATCGGTCACAATCTTTACAATGTATCCATTCAGTCAATTAGCATTTTTTCTTTCCTGCATTGAAACAGCACTCGCAGACGTTACGGCATCGGTAGTGGTCAAAGTGTTCATACCCTTTCAGGCAGCGATCGCAAAAGTTGGCCACATGCAATAACCCAGGTAGCGAAGTAACAACGTCAAAATGAGCACCGTGGTAGAGTAAATAAAGCTGTTTCTCACGAGGAGGCCTTTGGTACACAAATGCAAACAAGTCGTGGGGATTCGTCGTAAGGACGTTCACTTGATAGTCAGGTAACACGGCTTGGATTGGTCGACTTTGTCTAAACCACAAGGTCCAAGCGCCACGCAGGCTCGTTCGTGTAACTCTCTGGCGAGTGTAGTTTGCTCACCAAAACCGTCTGAAATGTTTTCCCAATTGACAGTACGATCGGTCTCTTTATCGATGCAATCTTTAGCGGTCACGAGGGCTTGGGCTAAACAGAGGTGGTCGTTCATAATGCGGATGAATTTCAAAACCCACACGATTTTGTGCTGCAAAGCCTTGGACCAGTCGTTCAATCAAACTTCCGAAAATGGCATGTAAGGCAATGACAACTCTCTATTGACCAGTTTGACAATTCTCTCCTCGTCGAAACGAATCACATGTTCGTTGGCTTTGAAATGGTACCTTGGAATCTGACGTCCTCGAGTCTCGGAGATGTGATAGCAGCTCTCGGCAGAGACTTCCTCGTTCCCCACTTCGCTGCCTTCTACGTTCATATTTTCAACTTGTCCTGTTCTCCTCTGACCCCCTCCCAATCTTCAACGTTGCCACCTATTTCTACTTGTTCTCCGACATTGTACTCTTGTACCAAGTGGTTGACGTTAAAAACAACTCATTGTCCTCAGGATCAGGCTCATATTCCACCACCCCTGCTGTTCTCCTAAACGATGATTGGCCTCTTCTGTTTTTCTCCTTATAGTGAGTCATGGTAATCAAACACGCAGTATGCACACAATGTAGTAATACAGCACGGTAAGTATAACACGAAATGTCAACATATTATAATTGATATAAATCATTATATAATAACACGTCGTGGTTGTAAGTGTAGCTGACGAACGCTAATGAATGAATGATAAAACAATCTTTAACCTGCTTTTTAAATGTTCAGTCTTGAATGACATTTAATCAATCAATCAATCAATCAGACACATTTATATAGCGCCAAACACCAAAACAGTTTTTTACTAAGGCGCTCACAAGTAATTAAGCACAACTTCACAAGAAAAAACAAAAACAATTAGCGATGGTAGGCAACTTGAAAAAGATGGTGTTTTAGAGTTGTTTTGAATATAGCAAAGAAATTGACAAGCTTGATGTGGTCAGGCAGGAGGTTCCAGGTGCGAGGAGCATAACATGAAAATGATCTATCGGCAAATGTTGTATGTTGAGTACGGAGTTCAATATAACTGGGTGCTGATGTAGATGTAGATCGAAGCTCTTTAGAACCAGTTTGAATTTGAAGCATGTTGGAGATGTATCTGGGACTTTGTTCATGAATGGATTTGTACACAAGGACAAGGATTTTAAAATCAATTCGTTGCCGAATGGGGAGCCAGTGTAGATCTATCAGATCAGCTGTAACATGGTCATATTTGCGTTTTCTAATGATGAGGCGAGCTGAAGTGCGCTGAATATTTTGAAGACGCAGGAGGATGTCACTTATACCAGTTAACAAACTATTGCAGTAGTCCAGCCTGGAAGTAACAAGGGTATGCACAGCAAGTTTGGTGGCTTCTGTAGTAAGCATTTTACGAGCACGACCAATGTTAATGAGTTGGTAATTAGCACTTTTTGAGATGCTTGCAACTTGTGCATTCATAGTTATACTACGGTCGAACATGACTCCAAGATTTCTAACAGGGTCAGACTTCACAGGTACACTGGCACCAGCAATATTGACAGAGGTGAGGTTGAATTTGGTGAGTTGAGCTCTGAAACCAAACACTAAGACTAAGTCTTAGCAGCATTGAGCTTCAAGAAATTTGTTTCCATCCACTTCTTTACATATGCATTTCCATACCGTACTTGTGGATTATGGGACCAATGGGCAGTGTATAGATAAGGAACAACAGTGGGCCAAGCACTGACCCTTGTGGCACCCCGTAGCGTACATTCAATACTGTTGCCATGTATGGTCATCACACCACTATCAATTGACCAATCTGATTGTTAAAAAATGACATAATTCTGTTACGTATGTAATGGACCAATACCATTATTTGATAGTAGTCTTTCATCCCTTATCCCATAATGCATGACTTGTTCTTCTCCTTAAAAATTTGTTCCAGCAAATCATAGCCACAAACTTACTGTAGCAAATAATGAGAGCACTTATCCTAATTAAAATAATCACTCAACCACACAATAAGAACTTCATCCATTGTTAATATGACACTCAACACCAACTTCCACAACAATCTTGGACTAAATGGAGAAGTAGTACAATGGAGCCATTGATAAGGGAAATTTGATCCTAATTGCTTGTGGTTTTCAGAATAAAGAAAATAAAGAGGAAAAGTCTGACCCGACCTGCTTATATATCAGATCGGGTCTGACTGTTTAAAATTTTAAGGAGCACAACAACTAATGGCTATGGTAACAGACATCAAGGACATCTAAACAAAAGATCTATATTCATCCAATACTGAATAAACAAACATGGATTATGGATGTTTTTTCTCATACTATTGTTATCGATTTGCCATGCAACTTTAAATGTGCAAGCTCTTTCCTTTCAGTATGCTATCATAGGGGCATTAATATTATGCCCAACGTGCATCAGATGGAGGCATCATATTACATTCACCCCTGTTGGCAATGTAATTAGATCGTAGCTGTGCCAGGACAAGCAAGTAATGATATCATATTAGGTTGCCCTTGCTCTGGCGAGGCGTGTGATGTGCAAACGTCGATTTTGGCCAAAATCAGCGCTTGCAGTGCATACTAAACGGTAAGCGGAGGTACACGTCAGGCTTCATCTTAAGAGATAGGTTTACCCTATTAGTATACATAATATAATCAAACTTTTATACATCATATAATTAAACTTTTATCCACCCTATTATCAAACACGCATTATCTACATAAATAATGTATCGATCGGGACTCTTTGTCAAACAAAGACATTTAAACAAAGGATCTATATTGATCCAATATTGAATAAACAAACATGGATTATGAAGGGTTTTTTTTCTTCATACTATTGATATCCATTTGCCACGCAAACAGGCTTCAACTTAACAGATAGTTTTACCCCATTATTATACACCATATAATCAAACTTTTATCCACCTATTATTAAACACGCATTATGTACAAAATGATGTATCGATTGGCTCTACAACATTTTACCCCAATATTATACATCATATAATCAAAATTTAACACTTAAGGCTCACAAACCCACGTAACAGCGGATTGCAAAAACTATGCATGATGTACACAAAATGGATCGACTGTATATCCTACATTAAAAAAATTTGCCCATTTTACCATTTGACGAAAGACATAACTTAGTCAGATCAGGGACAACTCCCTGGTCAAATTGCGTTTGGTTTCTTCTACTGTTAGAAGTTTAATGCATGTCCTAAAATGACCCCAAAAGCAGCACCGATTAACGGCAGTTGGTACAAAGTAAGAACTCAAATAAAGTCGTGCGAATAATCGATACGAGAGGTGGACCTATTAATTTTCCCGGAAGACTGTATAACGTTTGTTTTTCTTTTACCTCGACACTTTTAAGAAGCAAAGAAGTTTTAAACTTTTAAAAATAGGTGTGATTTGAGTGACGATATTTTTTAACAGTGTGATATGAGAAGACGGTTTTTGAATACGTATGATTTGAGACCAAAATTTTATTTTGAAGTCCAATTGACTTTGCACAGAGAGTAAAATTTGAGCTAAGATATTTTGAAAAAGTAAATAATTTGAGAAGACATTTTTTTCTAAAAACTCTGTCATTTAAACAACAATTTTTCTGAAACACTGTCATTTGAGGCAGGTTTTTGTTCAAACACTATGAATTGAGCGGACAGAACTGCGTTTTTACGAGCAAAATGGCGTCTACGGGGAAATAACGTAATAATCTCAATTACACCATACGTACATGTAAGCATTGGCGTAGGCAGGTTTTTTGTTTGGGGGGGGGCTACTCATTGGTATAAATTTTGACCCGTGACATTATCTAAGCGGAGCGCCACCATGGGTTGGCGCGTAGCGTTCAGAGAAATTTTTCCAATAAATGCTGCCTATAGATTGCCGGAAATGGCACTTCCCAGGCCAAAAACTTGCAAATTTGAGGCTGGTTTTCTTTGATTGTTCACAATTTTGCCAGAATTTTGCTGTACATTTTGCCCGAATTCTTGGTTGCCAAAAAAATTGGGGGAACTGTGCCACCTGCCCCCGCCACATACTTGCCGAAGTACAATTTATTCAAACTCTATTGCGTAGCGATATAGGGGCAGTTTGGGTTGATACTTCCCGATTTTTCATTGGGGAAGGGGGGTGGTACATGTCAAAAGAAGATATTTGTAAAGCAAACAGAAGATCATTGATCACACTTGCACATCTGGCCAATATTTTTGACTCCAGAATATTGAAAAATGAGGGGTTGAGTGAGGTGGCATTGTACTTACTTGTTACTTGGGAGTCAAAAGGTTGGAAGTAAGATTTGACAATCAAACTTACCAAATCATAATTTTAGATTCAACCGCCGCGCTGATGTTATGGCAAATCTGTCGATGACTGATTCCACGTCTGGGCAATGGGCCCTATGAATTTGTAATAGAACAAGTGCCTCCAGTCGGGCCTCCGTCATTGTTGACCAAATAGCTGTAAGGGTTCTTTTCATTTTTGAAAAGACTCTCTCGGCCTGTGCAGAAGTCACTGGCAAAGTTGCCAGCAACTGGAGCAACAGTGATATGTTAGGAAACATTTCAGAGCAATGATCCAAGGCACAGACGGATGAAGATGGTCGGGACTTGACAGGAACATTTTCCCATTTCTTCCTCCATAACATGTATTCGCCCTTAACAATCATGAAAGGATCTCTGATCAAACTTGCATACACCTCAATAGCAGGAGTTAAATTATTCCACTGCCTCTCACGGTCAGCTTGTTTGGCAAATTCCATACAATTTGGTACAAGGTAGTTCAGTTTCATAGTCTGTTGTTGATGTGGTCCAAATCTGTGCTTGAGGTCTCCAATAATGGAGTCTATGGCTGGATAAAAAAAGGTGTTGTTGATGTGGTCCAAATCTGTGCTTGAGGTCTCCAATAATGGAGTCTATGGCTGGATAAAAAAAGTTAGACTCTGTAATAGCCTTCGGTGGTGTTGTCCGATGTTTGAGCATTTGGTCGGTATGAGCTTCTAGCTGCAATGCGTGGTTTTCCCAGTTCCACCTCTATCACATCTTGTGCGACTGATTCTGCCTTTTGATACAGGTCATGGAACTCCCCTTCACTTCGCAATTCTTTGAGAAGACTGGAGACGGTTTACTAAGGCTAACGCTTGGGATAAATCCCCCCCCCCCCCCCCCCACTGTTTGTAAGACTTAGGAAACTGGTAACATCAATCCTGACAGTTTCTCCAAAATGACTGAAGCAACTGCAAATTCTGAGTTGCACACCAATTTTTCAAGGCTTTCTGCTTTGTTCCTGTTGCAAGGTGATGCCCAGCATTTGATTTCCGATAAGGCATCTAGTGTATATTTCAAAAGTTGCATAAATGTTACAACTGCTGTGTGTCGTTCCACAGAACGTGTTTCGCACAACGTAATCAGGTGCTTCTTGGTCATGGAAATACCAGAGTCACTTTCTATGAGGCTCTTCAACAGATCCGTTTTTTTTGCACTTGCTCGAAAAGTCGATAAAATTTCTCGTACAACATTGCGGAAGCTTTCAAATTTAGGCAGTGCATGGCGCAATGAAAATAAAAGGCCAATGGAGCTGCCTTTTTTATTGTTGCTGAAGCACCAACCCGTCCACTGGCCATGGCTCCTGCCCCACCATAGCCTTGTCCCACACAAAGAGACAGATTCAAACCGAGCTCACAAATCTTTCTTAGCAACGTTTCTCCAATAGCTTTGCCACTCAACTTGGTTTCATTATGCTCAATTTCACCAGGATTATTAGATTTGATGTCAAAAATCAAGTCCAATACCATTACCGTGTCCTCATGCAATCTCCAAACTCCAGAATCGCTAGGTGAAACATATCTTATAACAATTGCCAGTTGTTCCCCTTTTTGGCGATCCAATGTTTCATCAGCTATGATAGACCAGAGCTGTGCTTTTTTGATGTTAGCAACAACACTTTCCCTAATCATGTCACCAGCAACGCAAATAGCTTCATTTTGAATCAAGGATGATAGGTAGGTTGCATTAGCATGGGAAGTTTTTATATGGTCCTTCAAAAGTAAATCCCCACTACGAAGTCGGAAACGAAGTAACCCTAAAATTTCCGTCATTTTCTGTTCCCGCCATCCTATTTTTCTGGACTGTGAACATATACAAAAAAATGTGTGTTTGCTTCACCCACACCGACGATGACAAATAGCTTTATAAAACTCGTGGAACTAAGCCTATATTAAAGACGATAGAAGAACAACAAATGGTCACTTATGTATACATATCATCAATATATTTACTGGACTGGGCATACATTACCTTCATCCGTATTTTCCCTTTTCCTTTTTAAAAAACCATATGTGAAAAGTGACATTTTCAAAATTCAAGTTCAACCGAACTTAATTACCGCCTTCAGGGTTTAGACAAATTGATTTCTATTTGTGGAAAGTTTTGAGCAAAATAATGGGGCACTTGTAGTACTTTGTTATCGCAAAGCAGTAGCAGAATGGCGCCATCTTCTATCGTCATCGCGTAAGAACAGGCTTGACAAGTTCACGGCTCTTGACAAATTAAAAATTTCATTTAAAAATTTGAATTATTTTTTGTTTTGTTTTACAGGGATACAACGAATTTACATTACAGGGAATGCAGGGAGATTCGCATTTCATGTATGCGCATCTGTACGATAATAGGCATATACTGTAGGTGTAATTTAATTTTTGTATATATGGGATTGGGGGGACATGGCCCCCCTCTGGCTACGCCAGTGCATGTAAGTACCCAATGCATGTAAACAACCAATCGTCTGTAATCCAGCCTGCTTCATCGATCGACATTCCATTTGGTAAATACCCAAAGGGCGTGTAGTAGCTCTCTTTTCTTTGTCCACTGAAAACATATCATGCGTTGAACCCATTTTTGAAATGTATTTTCTAAGGGGGGAAAAGGCAGGGAGGGATGTATTATGCATGTATTTCTAAACGAGAAAAGAGGTGGGGTATGAATTTATTTCTAAGGGGAAAAAAGGCAAGGGAGGATGCATGTTTTTCTAAACGAGAAAAGGGGTGGGTATGAATTTATTTTTAAGGAGAAAAAGAGCAAGGAGGATGCATGTATTTCTAGAGAAGAAAGGGGTATAGCTTGAGGGCAAAAGTTATGACGTTTGAAATGGAATAACTGGGAAAAAATACTTTAAAAAAGGAGGTAAAAAAGATATAAGAAACACGTTGACACATCAAACTTGCCTTATTTCCAATTTATTGACACAGCATTATCGTCAGAAAATAACTTGCAGGGAAAGGACGTCCGCATATTAGCACTGTACAGGACATGATACGCCAGAAAATAACACGCAGGTTATATGGCGCTACAAAACATCACTAAATCAAATAATGAATATTTGAAATGAAATTTTAAAAGTAACAAATGTGCAAACAAAAGTAACATCAGCAGTTCGCGGGATCTGGTTTACTTTTATTTATCACTTATAAGTTTGCGATACAGCACCCACTTTTTTTAACAATTTATTACTTTAGTTGGAGTCTGTCGTTGCGACGAGGAGACGTGGTTACCCTGTTCCTACTCCGGTTATTTCGGATGCTCATCGTCTTTCGAAAGTCATCTTTAGTAGTTTATGGGTGTGTAATCTATAGTCTTTTGTAATGACATCGTATGAATGCACGCACGTCCTCATCGTTACGTTCCACATCCTCTCTGAACCATGCCGTGATGATATCCATGGGTTGTCCTCGCGCTCGGTGTATTAAATAGTAGACGCAGTGTAGTGGCCACACATGTCTGATCCCGGACTGAGATAAGGAGGTTCGTGGTAGTCGGTAGTACGGCTCCAAACTTAAGATCGAGACGTAAGTTGCCTCTTTTGTTGACTGAATAATGCTGTCCATGAAATCCATCAGGTGTCAGATTGAACGCAAACATTGTGTAACCGTCAAGAAAGTCAGACGGCGTAATATCCATACCCCCATCGCTATACAAACGACCTGTGGCCAAAAACAACTGAAGGTAACTGCGCAGGGTCTGGTGTGAGCCAAAGTTGGGGGTGAGCGGTATGGCAGGATACTGTTTCTCGTCGACATGTAAGGTCGAGTAGTTCAGGAAGCATCCTTTGAAACGAAATGGGTTTGTGGTTTAATCGCTGTTGAATGCAGACGTGTCCATCAGACAAAGGACTACCCGTTTAGGTAGTTCACCCAAAAATACGTCCCGTTGCAAGTTCTGGTTGCCCATCCGGATGGCGATATTGCCGAGGACAGTGCATCTAATGTTGTACTTGGCTGGTTCTTGGTTGAGCATATCGATGTCGTTTAACACGTAGGTGCTGCTACACGTCACCTTTCGCATGTATACAGGATGGCGTTCAAGATTTGTACTCGAAAATTGGCATTTTCAGCTCCTGATATCGAGCAAAATGGGTCTTTGGTACAATGTAACTTCAATCGTACTTCCACGCCTTTCAAAGACTTGGCTGCCTTTGGTATTGTTGAAAAGATGTTTCAAGCCTGTATTAGGAATGACTTTAGCCGTCAAGTCGTAAAAATCCATGTGACCAGGGGTGTCTTTGAAATACATTTATGATTGGAGGTGGGTGTCTTTGGCCTCTTTGTCGTAGTGGAGCAGCGTTTTAATCATCGCTCTGTACAGATGCGTGGGTGTGGAGTCACTGATGAGTTTGCCGTTGAGAGCAACAACTGGTTGACGGGGCAACTTTTTCGTCGTTGACGGTCGCGTCGCAATTTGTCCCATCTGCATTCTTCATCTGGACTTTAAGATGCAACTGGGTGTTGTTGATGTCAATGTAATTGGTTCTGGTTCCTGAAATGACGATTTTGATAGGTCCTGTGGCGTTCAAACCTCCGAACGGACGGTATTTGACGTGCTCGCTTTTTAACAGTTTTATTTCGGATTTGGAGCACGGTAAAAAGTGAGCGTGAACGAGAGCCATGTTGACGGTTTCGTAGACAAATGACAAATGAGTATTGACCTAAAGTGTTTTCCTTCTTATTTCTGGGGTTAGACGTAAAGCGACGGTCGTTAACGTAAATACTGTTTAAAACGAGCGAGTCTAGGGATTCTTTGGCTTTGTTATCTTGGCTTTTCGCTGACGAAGTGGGTTCTTTGTACCAGTAGCAAGCTGTTGCAATCGCGCTTTAGCGCGACCCATGGCTGTGCGTGTCAAACGTTGTCCAGCCGCTTTCGCTGGACGCGATGCAGCTCATTTCCCGCTTTGTCCAGCCAACACGTCTTCCAGAATTCCTGCACCGTTGGTCAACGCTTCTTTACCGACTTCTTTTGCCAAGCTGGCAGCACCCTGTTTCACCAACGGTATAGTGCTGTCCTAAATAGTCCCGAAAGCATTTCTCGAGACCGTAGCCTCGTTGATTTCCAGGTCCTGCAAATACAGGTAAAGGTCCTGCCATGATATTATGTGATGTGTAAATGAGGATTGATACACAGTCTACACAAATATATAGCTAGCTAGAGCCAGACAGAACGTCGTTGACGAAAATGTAGCGTGACGATGGTACGTCCCAACGTAAACGGGTTTTTTTGTCCTGTTTCATCGCGGAGGGCGATCTCGATCGTGTTGATGGGGTTCCTGTTGATGGGGTTGTAGGCGACGAGTGAAGGTACGACGTCCACGGGCAAGCCAAAATCCGGCGGAATTGTGACGCTGAAACTCTCTAACAACGGTACTTCGTGATCTCCCACCGGATGGGATGTGATGGTGTCTGTGTACAAAAACAGTTGGTGCACATTCTGCTACAGCCATGGATAGCGTCTGTATTCCCATTCGCTCGTCAGCACATGCGGGTTTGACACACCGAGTGTTTGCGTGATCTTGCCTTCCAGTTTCACTTCACAATTAGGACAGGCGCATAGTTTCAGTTGACCGTTGCCATTGACACCATCGAAACGCACTACGTCTCTTCGATTTAAAGTTGTTGGTAGATATCTTCTGTCAAAGATTGCCTGTTCATTGAAAAACGACTTTACCGGATGTAATTCCACAGGATTCCAGTTTGAGTGCGTTGCTAATTCCTTGAAGTAAAACTTGCTGGTTTCATTACAGATTTGGAACGGCACGAGTTCGGGTACGTGCACTCGACCAGTCCGTCTTCCCATTCGCCGTCCAAATGCAAAGGTCTCGGGATTGTGTTCTTGTACTCGGTGACTGTGTTGTCAGGAAACACGTCCATGGACCCATTGATGGGTAGCGTTATGTAAAACGATTTGGCCATGACGGTAACGTTTGCGTTATGAAGGTTTTGAATGTCACACATTAGAATTTAACCACGTCATCGAACCAACTGTTAAATCTACTGGGATAACCGTACCATTTGACAAATACTCCTGCTTTCAGTCCTTGCGTTTGCAGGTTCGCACGATCTTTTCGATTTTGTAGAGGGCATCGGCTTCCTTTTAACCAATCTGTTGCAATTCCACACGGTAAAACGTACCTTTTATTGGTTCGCCGTCAAGATCTTTCACCGTATACACGCTGGGTTGTCGCTGGATTACTTTGTCGATCACAAAGACTTTTTCAGGTCATTGGGGTAAGTAATCTTTTTGAAATGGGCGTGTCACCATACTAAGCCGAACGACGTTTTCGACGCGTAAAGTCGATATCGTGTTGACAGTAGACTTTGCATCTCCGTACAGTGTTTGCCACACGTCTAACTTGTTTGTCCAATTCATGTCTTCGGGTGCTGGTCCAATACTTCGATGGTGCACGGCGTCGTATGCTGTCATCAGATCCGACAAGACGTCCACGTAGTTGTACGTGTCATTGGCCGTAAAATAACGCCACACTCTCGATTTCATTGATGAATAAATCTTTTAATGACACTTGCCTTAGTCTCGTTCTCCATTGAAAACAGTTAGACGCATTTTTATTTCAAAATTGCTTTCACCTGGCGGTAGTAAAATTCCGATCCTTTGTCTGTGTGCAGTTTCAGCGGTAAACGTCCAGCCTCTTTGAACAATTTTTTAAACGCAACAAGGAGCGACGCTTCCGTTTTGTTTTTTAGAGGGATGGCCCAACCATATGTGGAAAATATATCAATGCACGTCAAAAGCCATTTCGCTCCTTTCTTATATGGATAATAAGATCGGCTTGCCATTGCTTCTTGATGCTGTTCACGACAACGCGCTTTCTAGGGTATCTGCGCCGTGAGGGTTTATGCAACGTGAACAAATCTTGGTTTTCAAGCCAAGATCGAACCGAGGTCTTTGTGAGATTCAGGAATTGTTTCTTGACCACTGCATTGGGCTTGTCGACTCCGGCGAAATCAGCGGAATGTGATGGATCGTAGTAGATGTCTTAAAGGTTTTTTTTCCACTTTCTCTTTTTTCGTCGCAGATATTTTCGTCGTCATGATGAATCACACGTCCTCTACAACAAGCGCTGATGCATGTAATGTTTTGTAGAAAATTGCTTAAAGTCGCTAGAGGTGCTGATATTTTTGCCATGACAGCTACTTCATTACTAAATGGGAAGGATGGGAGTGATTGAATCTTATTAGCTCTCGGGGTACTGCAACCATCGGTCCTTTTGTTTATAACGATCTCTTCATCGAGTACGTGTCATGAAAGATGTGCATGCTTCCAACATTTAATCGTCGTCGTCTTTCCAGGGCTCCATGCGCATTGCCACAGGAAGGATGTCTTCACGTTCTACTGGGTGGCCATCGTCAAATTTTCCTGTACGTTCAAAATGTTGAAGTCGATCCCACACGTCACGATTAACTCTTGAGGAACATTGATGCGTGACAAGCATTCCACAAATGCGTTGCGTCTTTGAGGGGTGAATGATTTTCGGGAACGGATTGCGTCGTTGATCAGATTCACAACGTGGGTTTCAGGCACGACTTGTCCGTCGACCATCAGTTCGCCTTTAGGACTCCCATGTCATCACGCATAGTGTAACGCCCCAGGGCGAAGAACCAACGACTCTCACGACCGAGCGGTGGCATGAGTAATCGAGCAGCTGGAGGCCACTCGATATCAGAGCAGAGCCTAAGAAATAAGCTCCGAAATATAAGTACTAGATATTCAAACTCACAAACTCAGCTGAAAACCAAGATAACAAGGTAAAATTCCCTGGGGGCAGGGGTCCACTAACCCAAGGGACCTAGGCGACAGCCCCTAAACTAAATGAGACGACACACTTAGAATTACTGAATAAAATGAAGGCAGTATTAAACAGTTGACAAAATCCATGTCTATATATAATCTTCCATAACTGAATAAACTGATTATTCTCTCAGAATAAACATAACAACTAACATGGTACACATCTTGCATGGACTTACAAACTTAAACTTAAATTACTTTAACTTAAATAATGGACAATTGAATATAACCCAGATTCACTACTAGGTTTGAACGGCCGCGCATATATGATGCGCGTGTGCGTACTTGGAAATGGTACGCAAACAAACAAAACGGTGTCAACAGTACGAGGAAGCATCACTCGTAAAACAATATTTAGCACCCAACACGTTTATAAATTAACTTAACTAAATATAACAGAACTAAATACATACCAAGCGAGTGAGGTACAGCCGGCGTTAACGGAACCGAGCACCACCCCTAGGGCGCTTAATAAATGACGGCTCAACAGTCTAACCTATATCATGACCCCATCTTTTTTCAAATACTGACAAACTACACCCCAACCCCCCGAAAAGCCATGAAAAGTCGCTCTTCCAAACAACCCCTTACTAATATAAACAAACCCCACAAACAGTCCGTAAAAACAAGGGTCAATTACAAGAAATTTTAGGGAACATACCACTTTAAATGCGCCCTGTGAATTGGTGCTCGCCTCCGGACTCACTAACACATAGAAATAAATATACTACAGACCTGTACCGGCTGACAACATAATACCTTTCCTCGCTGGTAAACCACTTCCTTGAGCTATCAAACTCCTATAAAATACATGATAAGTAGTGAATATATTCACCACTTATTTAACGAAACCTAAACCACACGAAACCAGAGAGAGAGAGAGAGTTGAACACACAATTACAATGACGGGGTCGTCGCCTGCGTATTCGCTTATGATAGTACAAATGCTATCACGAAACGCTTAATACGACCCAGACGAGAACACAGGTACGACGTACGGACAGACATAACATCGACAACCAAGTCAATGTCCACGGCCTTTGATAACCAGTTGTGGTGCACTGGCGACGAAACCAGAATAATGAGTGTCTTAATTAACTTAAATTGCTCTACATGAAAACTCTAACAAACATCCAAAGTATGCTAGGTATGACGGATAACACAGGGCACAAGCAGCAATAAACCTTGTAATAAAAGAAACAAAAAAGAGATTAGCATAATGTACACAATAACAAACCTAGCTTCCCGCGTAAATAGATATGTGCCGGTAAAGCATGCGACCCATTGGCTAAAAACTTATTGAACTGCCTAAGAATGCCAAAGGAGGTCAACCTTCACTCGGGATTATAATCCCGACAAAATGTGTGGACATACACACAACAAAAGCTCGATCACAATCGAACTACTACGGGGTAAAACCTTTTGACAAAATGCGGACGTCACACTAGCACCTTCTGGGTCAACTGTTCTGCTTTTGCTTGTAACACTATGGGTACGCTGGTAACGATGTCTTTGATGAATTGTCTCTCGGGGATTGGCGATTGTGTCGATGGCGGTGGTAGTGGTGTCGGCGGACCCAGCGTTTTCCGTCAGTATGTTGTGTACAGAACCAAAGCTTCCTCGTACAACTTGACTTTTTCCTTGTCGGTGATATCACGTCGTTCCCGAATTTCTCGCATCTTGTCATTCAAAACCATCACCTTGGTCTTTTTCAGCGTTTCAAACAGCTGCGTTAACGCATCCGGGTTGACAACCATCATCTTCTTCATGATAACAACAGGAGGGGGATCACGGCAGGCAACAAACTCGAAAGCTGCTTTAGTACCGGGGCGACGATGTTTTAAAAAAATTTCCCTGCACCACGTTGACGTAACACGTGTCGTTTGTGCTTTTGCGGGATGGTTGGGTAGGCTAACACCTGTAACTTGCCTTGATGTCTTGCAATGGCTTTCTTCTCCGACGGGCTCATCTTCAACTTTCCTTCTAATACGTTTAGTGCACACTCACATAAGCAGTGTAATAAATGTTTATTTGACTTGTTCAATACGTGAAGATGTTGTCTTGATGTACCTTTAGCGATCGCTTTGAGATAGGGTTCTTGACCCCTTCACTTCTCCATGATAAATGACATTACCCAACTTTGGTAAACGTATTTTATAAGTGTCTTTACACATCCATGCGTGTAACATTGGGTGAAACGCCCAAACAGAGAGGACGAGCCACTTTAACACTTCAGTGAATTTTTTCATGATAGAAACCTTATAAGCAACAAATCAATTAAATGTACAGTGACATAGACACTACAATTCAAACAATTATTCAAAAGTCAAAGTTACAAGCCAAACATTGTTTATTTGTTATCGACACTTTGCGGGACCACGTCATAACGTCAAAAATTTCGTTAGACGATACTGTTGTCCATTTATTTATCTTGGTATATACACGTAGCGTTAGTCGAACAGACCAATTCACCAGCTGTTACCTCAGCTAATGTCATTCCCGGTGTAAGTGACCATGATATTGTTGAACTGACCCTAAATATCTCCCCTCCTCGTAAAAAGTTGCCTAAACGTAAAATCTATTTAAAGAAAAAAGCTAATATAAAAGTTTAGTAATGCCATCGCTGGTTATATTGATATTTGGCATAGTTGGGACTGAAGATTGTGGTAGAAAAGGCATATGGTTATTCTCAAGAGTAAAAACTTCTTTAAACTAGTTATTCAAAATATTAGCTTTAAGAGAGTTATTAGACTCAAGTCTACCATTACAAAAGAGTGACGGGACACCTATTGAATCACATTTAATACTCTTCATGAATGACCAAAACCTATTGGGTGATTCAATACAGACTGAGTTTATATACTTTCTGTAGGATTTACGGGTTGCTCTGTGAGTCTCCCTGCGCTGGGCCTGAAAGGGTTCGAGGGCAGTCTGTGTTTGAAGTTTGCGCCAGCTAATGTATGCCCTGTGTTTACGCCTTTGCAAACGTCTTACACCCCTCTTTATCCAGGGGGAAGTGATCCCTTTATTAACCATACGTGATGAGATGTGGGCTTCCATGACTTCCTTGATCTTATCCCCAAGTTCAGAATAGAGATCATCAATAGAGCATTGGGAAGATTTTTTGTTTATAAAGTGGTTGTTAGGATTAAGTAGGTCTGTTTTAATAGCAATTAAGTAAGCCTTATGGTAACTATAGACTTTCCTCAGTTTTTGTTTAAGTATCCTAGGTTTGGAGTTCATGAAAATCAGAGGGATGCCATCATGGTCAGAGATGCCTGGTATTGAAGAATTAGTTTCGACAAGATGTGAATTAGTTGTAAAAAAATAGGTCAAGTATGTTGTTGACCCTGGTTGGGGTTGAAACCAATTGGCAGATGCCATTATCATTGCAAATATCGAGCATTTGATTAGACAGGTTAGGGTATTGGGAAGCTGGATTAACAGAGTGAGTGCCCCAGTCAATATCAGGAAGATTAAAATCCCTTCCAAGGTATATTTGCGAGCCATTATTGTTAGCTATAGCTTTCCTGAGGGCTCCATTTAAAGTGTCAAGGTACTCTGAGGTGTTACCGTATTTCTGCAAACGGTAGAAGGACCCAATAATGATTTGCTTGGCACCGTGTAGCTCCAGTGACACCCAAACCATCTCACAGTCACCATCCAGGTCAGCCCTATGAGTAGCAATGAGGTCGTTCTTAGTAGCAATCAGTACACCACCCCCTTTACCTTGACCAAAAGTCCGATCTTTCCTGTATATGGTGTAATTAGGGGGAAAGAGTTCACTACTACCCACAGAACTGTCTAAGTGGGTCTCGGTACCTATGATAATATCAGGTTCGTTGTTATCAATACAAACTTTTAAGGTCAGCTATTTTGTTACGGATGCCTTGGGAATTTATAACAAGGATTTTAAGATTGTTCCTTAGACTTAGAGGTTTGGAGTTAGGTCTGTGATTATTTTGGGGTTTGGACTTTTTATTCTGGTTTAGCCTAGTTGCAGACGAGGTAGCAATTGGGAAGGTATGCCAATCACTGGTAATGCTACTGTCAGTACCACCGGTGAAGTTTAGACTAGAGAAACTGTTGCTTAGTTCAATGTCTGTCTTGGAGAATAGTGAGCTGGCGAAGTTAGGCAGACCACACCGACAGCATATCCAAGTGATACTGCTATCGGCTAAGGTATTGTAAACTACAGTATTCAAGTCCATGCAGTCAACATGGTACCAGCCCTCGCACTGGTCACAGCAAATAGCACGCTATCCCCACTTGGCAGTTTTCCCACACAAGATGCAGGGAAATTTGGGTGTGCGAGGACCAGGGTTAGGGTGAAGGTCCCCCGCCTGCATTAGTACCATTATGGAAAAATAACAAAGAGCTAATTTAAATGGTTGGGAGCTTGCTTGTATGTTGAAATTATTCATATGAGGTAATTAAAGTTCCAGGGCTGGGGACCCGTTCAACAATTTTACAGTTTTTGAGTTCTGAATCTGAAACGGTCAAGTTGGCACAAATCCTTCAAGAGGACATGAACGCCAACCGAGCGTAAAAAGTATGAGTATTCAAAAAAAAAAAATACTTAGCAACACAAGTGTTAGTAAGTTTAGCTTTGAAACAGTTGAGACTTGGTGCATGTACAATGTCTGACGGTAAAGCATTCCAATCCTTTAGTGTGTGAGGGAAGAAAGAGTGTTTATATACATTCTTTTTAGCATAGGGAACCTGAAAATTAAGGTCATGATTATTTCTTGTATTAGCTCTGACGGTGGGGATAAGTTCATCTTTATTGATAGCGACAAGATTGTTATTGATTTTATATAGCATATGTAGCCGGGTGTCGTATCTTCTTGTTTTTAGCAGGAGCCAATCTAATTTATGAAGCATGTTTTTTACACTAGATTTATAAGAGTAGTCTGCCATACAGAACTTGGCTGCTCTCCTTTAAAAAGATTCAAGTTTATCCACATTACACTGGTGATGGGGTCCCAGACTGCTGATGCGTACTCAAGTACTGGCCTGACTAGAGCTTTATAAGCAGTGGATTTAACGTCGGTGGGAGAGTTTGAGAGGTTACGTTTTAAAAGGCCAAGTACAGAGTTAGCTTTCTTGGTTATGTTATGCAGGTCCGTAGCACCGTTTGTTTTAGTGGTGCGGCGACGTTAATACTATCTAAGCGGAGCGCCACTATCGGTTGGCGCGTAGCGCCGACAATTTTCTTTTTTTAAAGGTACCTCCAGATTGCCAGAAATGACACTTCCCAGGTCTTGCAAGCTATATTTAAACATCCTCTATTTTGGACGAATATGTGAATAGGTCTATCTGTTTTGTCATAAAATTGATCGTTCCGACTTTACACAAAATTATGCCAACCACGTTTCTTCAAACTGTCAAAGTTTATTTCCATACAGAACATGTTTATCATATTCATATCGGAACATCACCAGATAACAGTAATTTCTATTCTCTCAAAAAGCACAATTTAACGAGTAAACTGACCCCAGTTCTGAAGGCAAAATACGTTTGAGCAAAATTATAAAGAAATACAACTTCACACTTCTGACTTTAATTTTCTTAACCCCGAAAACGTATACATATGTATTATTTTTTTGGGTGTAGAGACCATATCCTTGCCGACACTCACATCTAAACCACTATTTTTTGTGGCGGGCAGAAGGAAGGAAAGGGGATGGAGGTTGGGGGATTTGTAAATTTGAGCTCCATATCCTTTTTTTCATGCTATTGTCAGATGTGTTAATCCGTGAACTTTGCCCTGTCATTTTTTAAATTATGGTGAGGGGGAGGTTATTTTCTTGATATATCATAAGTAAATCAACTTGAACTGTTGAAGCTTGTTTGTTGTCACATCAACTTCAGTCTGATTTGCTGATCTTAGTAATATATCCGAAGTATCGATGGCAACAACAAAACAGAAAGTCCAACAAAATGTGTAGATAATTTTTCAGATAAATTATGGAATGAAGTAAGTTTGTTTTTAAGTAAAAAACTAAAATGATAAACTGATAGTCTTATACGATAATATTTCGTAATCTATACAAAAGTTCCACTAAATTCAAGGACACGAGAGTGACGAGACTATAGGCCTATTCCTGTATTCGACTATTTGCCGGCTTGGAGAAATGATCCAAAGACTGCACGACGGTGAGCACTGTCGGCAAATTCACTTGCTATTTTCGTCAGATCCAGGCTATCTGTCGTGTCTTTGTGGACATGGAGAACAAGTAGATGGTTCAGTCGTTTCTATTTCATGGTGGCTTGCATGTACGTCCTGATGCGTTTCAGAGCACTGAAAGAACGTTCGCTTACCGCGTTTGTAGCTGGCATAACAAGTACAAGTTTAAGCAAAATGCACACTTCAGATAGAAGCAATTTCGTACCAAAATCTAAAGACTTCATATACTTCACTATATCAGGAAGCGAATACACACTGACACTGGTACATTCAGGCGGTTTACATGTGTGATCCAGCGTTTCCAGCTGGACTCTGAGTTGACTTGAATCAATGCCGTCTTTGTAGAAATCAGAAACGAAGTGAAAATCCTCCCCAATTCCTTTGCCATCACATGCATCTAGTAGGAGGTTCTGTAGATTGACATAGGTTTGGTACCTTATCTGCTTAAAACGATCTCGTATGCAGTTAACGATGTTGTCGATAGCCTATGTGTAGATTCGCTTGAAATACTCTTTCGCACTTGCAGGTTGATCATCAACAGAAGGACCATCAAGCCGGATTGGGACTTTTCTTCTTGGTGGTGTCTCTGCTTGGTTTACATTGAGTGTAGAGGCAAGTAATCCTACGGCCTCCCAGAAAGTGTCGAACTGACTTTGTATGCCTTCAATGGTGGAAACGGTTTTCTCTGCGACACTCTGCCCTTCCGCAGCAGAAATGTATGCGTGTTGCAAAGTCCTACTCAAATTGTCGCTATGACTTAGGATCAGGTGTGCTAACTTTATACCAAATAAGAAATCAAACTTCTTCATGTACGAAGCCACACCTCTCAGTCGACCCTTTGTGCTAGGATCTTTTTCCTCCAAGAGACACTCCTCCCAAACATTCTGTAGAACTTCGTAGTTTTCCAGTATGCTCCGAAGTGCATCTGCTCTAACTGTCCACCGCGTTGGAGACATGACACGGATTCCAGTGGAGCACTCCTTCCCAATCCTCTCCTTCATCTCGATAAACATAGTTCCACGTCGGGGGGAGCTCTTAATAAGTTTGGTATCTCCCTTATATTTTCCAAAGCATCACACATTAGCCGGTTTCTCTTTATGGTGTCACCACATGCAAGATTAAGGGCATGACCGTAGCAATGTGTATACAAAGCCTTTGGTTGTTCATCTGTTATCTTCTTTGCAACACCTCCGTGTACACCCGACATGGCAGCCGCTTCATCATAGCATTGACCTCTTGCCCTCTGAAAGGATAACTGCATTCGAAGGAGAACATCTGTGATGACGGCAAGTAATGCATCTGGGGTTGTTGAAGACACTTCATACAATCCAATGAAATCTTCATGAACTTCAAACTGGTCGTCGACCCACCGTATGCATATCACAACCTGTTCCTTGTTGGAAACATCGGGGGGTTTCATCCACCATAATTGTATAGAATGGAGCTGTCTGGATATTTGAAACAACTTCACGTAAAGCCTATAAAAAAAGAAATGGTGCATATAAAAAATAAGCACGGATGTTAGTAAGTATACGTGCGCGCTAGTCGCCAATTGTGGCTTTAAATGAAATTTAAAAGGGTCTGGCGAGTTATACCATTTTGTTTTATTGAAAATTAGTACACAAATGTGTGAAGAAGCATGCTCAACGCACACTTGCATGGTACATATGCTTCATAGATGTGAGTAGATAGTTCCAAAAGAGATTTATCAATTAAAAGGAAGGCGAATGCGATAGTGACGCGTAACAAAAATAGATAGATAAACAAAACAAAAAAAACATGAATCTGCGCCCCATGCAGCTTAAATTGAAAATTCAAACAAAAAATATAGCACCACTTCAGAACTATTTTCGGGGGGTAAGGTGGTGGTCAGAGTGATAGTCTGGACTTTTTTTTTTTATAACGATGGTCCCCTGCGCCCACGTCGATATTTCCTTTGTTCCGCTGCAATTGGTATAATGATCCCTATATTATTTTCTGTTCCTCCGACGCTGGGGAGGGGTTTAGTCTTTGCTATTCTGATTTTGTTTGCGCAATTATAAAATATCCTCCGCCGCCTAAAATGTATAATTAAATTAAGTTTTACCGTTAGTGCCATTGTCTGTAAAACTTTCGTTTTGAATTTCAGCAGGGAAATACTTGTCAGATTTCCGTGATAACCAGTTTTGAATCCGTGAATCATCTTCACCACGCAACTTGAAAAGAGTTATAAGATTAAAATCCGACTCATCCCCATCACCCCTGAAAGCTAGTCCTTGCCGTGCCAGGAATCTCACATAAGAAATGATTTTCATACAAATTTGTCGTCGCTCTTCCCTTTCTCTTCCAATCTGTTGTGATAAACTTTCTCCAATGTCTTTAGTAATCTTTGGCAATGTTACAACCATTAAGACTGCATCCTTGTGGCAAACACTACCTTCATGTTCCTTAAACCTCCGAGTCGCTTTTTTCCAATATTTAAAGCCTTTGTTTTTAGCGATAAATGCGGAATCCATGTTTGGTGAATTAGGCTTCTTTGCCTTGTATGCCTTGATGCATGTATAGCAGAATGCCATATCATTTGACTCGTCATAATACAACCAAGCAAACTGGTTGAACCAACTTGGTTGGAACGCACGAAGTTCTACCAAAACTTCGTTTTGGGAAATTGTTTACTGGTTGATTTGGTGTGTTCCCAATGTCTGGAGCTGTTATAGAATAATCCATCTTAACTCGCTCTGTCCTTTATTAAATTTCATGCATATAAAATAAAACGCGACTTCTTTAGCGTACAGGTAGGTCTAGCCTAGATCACGCACGTGTATGGTGCGCTGAGTGTGCCATAAGTCCACAACTCGACCATGACTCCAAGTTGTATAGTTTTTCGCTCTGTGATTAGATAAGCAGGCTAATTTGCATCTTATGTCGACTCCAAGTTGTGTTGATTTCATGCAAATTATGTCGACTTGAAATCAATACAACTTGGACGTGGACTTCAGCTCGTAAAAAAAAAAAAAAAACATTCACAACTATGCCATGCTTGCACTTATTAGGTTTAATTTCACGCGTACGCGTGCCAACGGATTGGACAGTTCGGATGGGTATAGTGTTGCGCATTCTTACGAATTACCAATATAACCGCGTAATACTTGGAGATGAATGGGGAGTATTTCCTTAGAAAATACTGATGTTTTGCATTGTTATTTTTTTTTAATTTTTTTTTTTGAATATTATTATCATAATTATGTTATTTATTGCAAAAAAGTGGTGCGGCGATCGCCGCACCAGCCGCAGCGGCTGCTACGGGCCTGATGTTATGTATATGTTTATCCCATCTAAGTTTATTATCAATTTCAACACCTAGGAATGGATGGGAGTTGACATGGTTTAGTGGCTGGTTGCATAAGGTATAAACAGGTGATTTAAAGCATTTCTTAGAAGAAAATGACAAGATGTAGCATTTAGAGGGGTTGAAATTCATTTGCCATTTGTTTTACCATTGTTCAAGTTTGGGTTATCAATTGTTCTGTACACAAGGCAGTCATCAGCAAACAGTCTAACTGTGCTGTATATATTATCAGGGATGTCACTTATATATAACAGGAAAAGTAAAAGACCCAAAACAGTACCTTGTGGTACACCGGATAAAACCTGTTTAGAATCAGAGATTTCACCATCACAGACAAAACGCTGAATGCGGTTGTTGAGGAATAATGCAAACCAGGCCAGGAGATTTCCATCAATGCCATAGGCGGAAAGTTTGGATAACAGGCGCTGGCGTGGGACTTTATCAAAGGCTTTTGAGAAGTCAAAAGTTATAAGCGATACAAAATTAACACGCACACACATCCACCCACACACACAAACACACAGACAGACGTAAAAATTACAACATTTTGTCCCGTTCCAAAAACTTGTGACCCCTAATCCCTAATATTTTACAATAACCTCCTTCCTAACTTTGTTGGCGGAGGTAATTAGTTCCTGCCCCCACTCAGTTACGTTCAGGTCGACATTTATTCGCGAAACAGGCAGGAATTGCTGGGTGACGCTTCCGTGCACAAATTTGTGTTAAACTTGTTGATTGTCCTCAGTACACCTGCTGAAGGTTTTTATGTTTAGATTCTGTTCGGAAAAGATAGTGTTAATATTGTCTGACATCCCTATGCGTATGCTAGTTCAAGTGAGTATGTCTGAACTTTCTCAGCATTAAATTAAAGACTTATCATTAGGCCGACAGTGAAGTAGCCTTACGTTAGGATACGAATACAAAGGCATGCTACTACTAGCTGACCACCCTAATCTGCTATTCCTAAAGTTGTTTCTTGTTAGGCTATTTAATAGGGTTTAATAGTCTATACTATAGCCCAGGCTAGGCCCAGCCTAATTCCTTGTGTAGGCCGCGCCAGTAGGCTGTAAGCTTAAACAAGGCCACAGATGTTCTCCTAGCGTTATGGCAACTTTGGGCCCATATTAGGCCTAGGCTATATGTAGGCTATTAAGTATATACTATAATCTAGGTTGCCATAACGCCAGGAACGCCTGTGCACAAGGCGTCTCCTAGATTGCATAGTTTGTTAACTTAAGTTAAATGTGTGCGTAAGATGAATGTAGGTTAGGCCCTCTAGAATTATTGATTGTGCGCCGGTTAATACTGCGCCGGGGGTGTGGGTTGCAGTAATTAAACACTAACTGAACATATTGTGTGCTGATTCTTCCTATTTTCAACATTTTTGTATTCTTAGTAGTACTAAGAATACAAAAATGCGCTTGGAAGATCTTCTAATCCTTGGAAGAAATGCGCTTGAAACTTGGAAGATCTTTCAATCCTTGAGCATATAATCCACTTACATGTGATGAAATTCCTTGATGAGCATAATATCTTAACTGATTTACAACATGGCGTCCGTGCAAAAAGATCGACTGAACCACAACTCCTTTTAACAATAAATGATATCTCTAAACAAATTGACCAAAACAGTAATGTCTCTATGGCTGTTCTTGACTTCTCAAAAGCCTTTGATAAAGTCCCAAACCAGCGCCTGTTATTCAAACTTTCCGCCCATGGCATTGATGGAAATCTACTGGCCTGGTTTGCATTATTCCTCAACAACCACATCCAGTGTGTTGTCTGTGATGGTGAAATCTCTGATTCTAAACAGGTTTTATCCGGTGCACCACAAGGTACTGTTTTGGGTCCATTACTTTTCCTTTTATATGTAAATGACTTCCCTGATAATATAAAGAGCACATTTAGACTATTTGCTAATGACTGCCTTGTGTACAGAACAATTGATAACCCCTCTGACCAACAAATCCTCCAAGATGATCTTAACAAACTTGAACAATGGCAAAACAAATGGCAAATAAATTTCAACCCCTCTAAATGCTACATCTTGTCAATTTCCTCTAAGAAATGCTTTGAATCACCTGTTTATACCTTATGCAACCAGCCACTAAAACATGTCAACTCCCACCCATACCTAGGTGTTGAAATTGATAATAAACTTAGATGGGATAAACATATACATAACATAATCAAGAAAGCTAACTCTATACTTGGCCTATTAAAACGTAACCTCTCAAACTGTCCCACCGACGTTAAATCTACTGCTTATAAAGCTTTAGTCAGGCCAGTACTTGAGTACGCATCAGCAGTCTGGGACCCATATCGCCAGTGTAATGTGGATAAACTTGAATCTTTTTAAAGGAGAGCAGCCAGGTTCTGTATCGCAAACTACTCTTATAAATCTAGTGTAAAAAACATGCTTCATAAATTAGATTGGGCCCCTGCTAAAAACAAGAAGATACAACACCCGGCTACATATGCTATATAAAATCAATAACAATCTTGTCGCCATCAATAAAGATGAACTTATCCCCACTGTCAGAACTAATACAAGAAATAATCATGACCTTAATATCCAGGTTTCCTATGCTAAAAAGAATGTTTATAAACACTCTTTCTTCCCTCACACACTAAAGGATTGGAATGCTTTACCGTCAGACATTGTACATGCACCAAGTCTCAACTGTTTCAAAGCTAAACTTACTAACACTTGTATTGCTAACTAGTTTTTCTTTTTTTTAACCCATACCTTTTACGCTCGGTTGGCGTTCATGTCCTCTTTAAGGATTTTTGCTGACTTAACCGATTCAGATTCCAATTTCATGTGACTTTGAAAGTATGCAATCTGGAGTCAGACCTGGACCACCGTAGGGTTAGGGTACAAAGAGTAAGTTCTTCTAATGGAAGAATCCACTGCAATACAGCAAATGGCAGACATTGTTTTGGATAGCCCCGATGACTTATTCAAGTTGGTAGTTATCGAACTTGATTACGTAGACTTAAGTTAAGCCACAATGGAAAGTTAGTTTTCTCCACGGCAAAGAATTTTAAAACCTTGCTTCTTTACGGCAATGGTTCTTGCATAAAACTACTCTTAATGTATTTATTAATAAATTGGGAAGAAATTATGCGCAAAAATTTTCAAATTGATACAGCTCCATGCCAAAGATCTTTGGTGTACCATACATGTTTTTCAGACTGGACGTTAGGCCTTTCCCAATTTGTTGTTAATACATAGGACAGGCAAGTGAGATAAACGTTCCACTCGGTATGCCCTACATGCTGCACACTACTTGCAATACTGAGTGAGACAACCTAGCACAAACTTCCATTGGGATTTTCATTTTGACCTATCATATGAGCAACACTTACAAATTATGATGGGAAAATTATTAAAAATAGTACCTGACGAGCTACCAATTTGATGATAATAATATTGCCCAACACAAAAAAATTGATAAAGTGCTCATTTTAAAAATAAAAAGTGCACCTCAATTACTGTCAAAGGTGCTAGAATTTGTGGCAGAATTTGCTGACACTTTTAAACAAATATTGCATAAGAACCTTTTCAAAATGAATCTTGCTTGGGCTCAGAGATTATATCTACTAGGGATGGTGGAGGGGGAAGGTGGGGGTAGGGAAGGGGAATAATCTTTATTTATCAAACAAAAATGAAATTTTTGTCAATAAAATTGTAGACCTATAACAAAATACTTCTTTCAAGCAAATTTAATATAATTTGGGTCATTTCCATACTTCTAAATACCGGGCCAATTCAGCTTCATGACACATATATGTGCCAACATGAAAAGGGGCAGAATTTTCCTACCGAAAGTGGGGCAAAGTCAAAAGTTTGGGGGGGAAATTAGGCTAAGATGGAAAAAATACTCTTACAAAAGGTACAAATTTGGAAGTATAGTTAAAATATGGTTAAAATTAAGCAGTTTGTGGCATCATTATCAGTTGAAATAAATTGAAATTCAACAATTGAAGTCTCATATTGTACAAAATCATATAAAGCACGTTATGAAAATTGAATTACACTCTGGAAAATTGAATACCATGAAATGAAAGAAATGTTTTGACGGCGGAGCGTTCAACGTATTGGCGAGGATGGGGCGGGAGGCAGGGGGGGCTAATGAAGTGAATGACGTGATAAAAATACTTTGGGATAAAATGAGGTTGTGTAATGTGATAACACGCGTGCACCTAAAATTATTAGGGCTGAATCTTTCTGCCTCGGTTCCATCTCCCCTACATAGTGGAAGCATAGTGCATGGCTGAACTTCTTCAAAAAATGTGGGGCAGGCGGGAGGCACCGTGAACACGGGGGACAATGTTTTCCCAAAATATATTCTGACTTATAGCCCTAGGTCTTGAAGAGAAGAAACTGCTCCTCCCATACTTAGAGGATTTTGCCTTTACCTATTAAGCCAACATTATTCTCTTTCTGTTTGGGAGATGTAATTGGGTACTATACTTTGAAAGAATGGGAAATTGAAAAAAATGAGTTAAATTTCTGAAGGCAAAATCATAGCTGTTTGCAAAAGATTTCAAGCAAATATGGCTAAACATCAATCTTGGAAAGAAATGTTGGAAATTTGTCTGCTTGTGACTAGAATGTTTTTGATTGATATTCTTCCCTTTTGGGAGGTGACTCTTTATATGTTCTTGTCTCTAAACCCTTGAAAACTGTTTCTTCGAAATTGCTTTTAAGAATTGGGAATATATCCAAATTGTTACTGGGAGGCAAAACATTTGAAAGAGGGAAAATATGTGTGTGGGGGAAGTGGTACATGTGATTCTGTTCCTATCTGAACAATTTAAGATTCTTTTTCTTGATAACAAAATAAGAGTTTCCGGAAAACTGTTTTCATGCTTGTCAATTGTGCGTATCAGGGTTCTAGCTACGCTGGGCTGGCTTGCCCAGGACTCGCAATTCCCGCCCACCACTCGGCTCTAAGATTCACTCTTCCGCCCAGCACTCAAAAGTTCAACTCTGTTAAATTGTTATGTGTTTAAACAGATCTCCTTTTAATCACACTGTATTTATGTCATCTGCTGATTTACACACATAACGTAACATACATTAACAAACATTAAATTCCGATCAAAACAACTGAACTCTAGGAATTTAGTGCAATTGAATGTACATACTGTATTATCATAAAATCACCCATACACGAAGCTCTTTGCATAAATGTACGTACATACACACATTTCAGGTTCATGTTTTAATCCTTGTGAATCCTTGCCAAGTCTGTCACTTGCCATACCAATAAACTTTAACAATATAAAAATTACACCCCCAAAGGCCCAAGGTGTGCTTATAGACCGGTCCAAATGTAAGTAACCAATCACATTTGTTATAAACCCCATATGCACTTAACATTATAACGGACTGATCGATATTCTTTTGATTTGTGGGGGGTTTTATAGTAATAAAAGTTGTTGCGTAGTTCATAGAAACATGTGCTGCTTGGCCTTCGTCGAACGATACTGGGACGAAAATAAAAGCGGTAAAAAGCTTGGGCAAGATGAATAACAATGGGAATTTAGGGAAGAGTTTCCGGCATATGTTTGACCCTTTTGGGGAGGAGGGGAGAGGGGGTGGGAGGGCACTTTACCAGTTAAATATCCATTGTATTTTGAATATCCATTGTACATAACAAATATTTTGTAAATCCTTCTACCATTCTGTTTAAAAAAAATAAAAACAACTTTTTCATTGACAATTTGTCAATAGAAGTGGACTAAATTTAAACAGTTCTTTATGGGAGGAGGGTCTAGGAGGTCACCTTGGATTATCACTGGAGCCCAGCACTCAAACTTGTCTAGCTAGAACCCTGGTGTGTATAACATAGGTTCAAAAAAAAGTACACATGTGGATGGGGAGGGGGTTGGAGGTAATTGTGTGTACTATCCTACTAGCCAAAAGTGGGGGATATGTACAGTACCCCACTAGGGCCCTGGACTAATGCCCATTCAACAATAAAGCCATAAAGAAAGTTACACTTTTTCCGTAACATGTGGGCTGAACCTGTATCTCGTTTTTTGCACCCTTAAAAAGATATTCTCCTTTACATTCACTATGTGGTGTATGTTAGGTATTGTTGTCAGATCTCATTCATACTTTCAACATCCAAGCTTTGTGATTATTGGTACACACGCTAGTTGTTCGATTTAGTGGTGTACGCTCGCGGATTCTTTTGATGCTTGGACGTTTGCTTAAGTGTTTTCAAATAATTAGGTACAGACACTTCATTGTTTTGCACAGTGAATCATGGGGAGAAGGATCAGATGAATTATTTCTTATTCTAAGCAATTTACAACAGCCATTGAGGTTTAAAACGTAGGTGCTCATTAAGATTAAGTCTTTTTAGGTATGTTTATTCTATTTTTACATAGTAGGAGAAATTTTTAGATCAACTATTTGAAGAATAGTAGAGCTACTGTACTGTATTATACTACCCCTGGCGCCGCATCAGGTAAAGTTTTCATAACTTAACTTATGAATGGTGTACATTTATGTGACTTGTTACAGGATTTAGGATTGTGTGTGCATACTAATTAGCTTATTTGCATAATATTAAAAAAAAAAATTCTATGATATCTCTTAAATAAAGTGGGAGTGGGGATTTTGTTTTACACAAATAATCATATGTGTGAAGAGCATTGTCTACACTCAATGGTGAGGTGTAGTGTGCATATTAACTAGGTAATTTGCATAATAATAGCCGTGCGTACAAAATATTTAGCCTGAGATAATAACTTGCTATTTGATTAAGTGGTAGAAGGCATCGTTACTGTTCAGTTGAGCATGATTGGGGGATTGTGTGTGCATAATAATTAGCCTATTTGCATACCAATGAAAATATTTATTCAGTATATGTGGTATCTCTTGAATTAAAGTGGGTTATTATGATTTTGCTTAGACAAATGATCATACAGTATATGTGAAGAGCATTGTTTACACTTAATGGTGAAATAAAGTGTGCATTTGCTGCAATATGTTTGACCTGAGATCAAAAATATATGGCTTATGACTTTGAAATGATATTGATATTCCTGACATTAATAGCAATCAAAGTGTTTGTCTTGCTGTTAATAAAGAAGCAAATAAAAGTTTCCACGCTTTTAAAGAATTTTAAATTAGGGATTTGAGAAATATAAACAATAAGCAGAATGTGGGGTAGAAGATGACATGATGATAAAGTAGCTGACGAAATTAGGATGAGGTCATGTGGGACGGTGGAATTGTATGGTGTGGTGGGATGTAGAGCAGGGTGTGGTGGGATGTTGGTCGGGATGTGTTGGCATGGTAGACAGGGTGGAGTGGCATGTACAACAGGGTCCGTTGGCATGGGTGTTATTTTTGATGATAAGCTTACACTGTTGCCACATGTAAATAACATATGCCGCTCTGCTTCACTTGCCATCAGAAAAATCAGCCAAATTGGTAAATATCTTAATTAAAAGTTGACTGAGACACTTATTCACGCATTTGTATCATCCAGACTTCATTGTTGCAACAGTATCTTATTTGGACTTCCTTCTCAACAAATCTCAAAGCTTCAGCGTATTCAAAACTCTGCTGCCAGATTAGTTGCTCTCACAAGTAAGAAATCTCACATTAAACCCATCCTCCACCAACTTCATTGGCTTCCTACATGTATATGTGAAAGAATAAACTACAAGCTTCTCATCCTCACATACAAAGCCATCCATGGTCTTGCTTTAAGTTATATTTCCAACTTACTCACCTTACAATTACCAACTCGCTCACTCAGATCGAACAGTGCTATTCTCCTAAAGCCGTCAAAAATTAACACCAAGACTTATGGTGAACGTTCTTTTCAATCTGCAGCCTCCAAACTCTGGAACATTCTCCCAATCTACATCAGGAATGCCCCTACTTTAGGTATTTTTAAGAGTGTATTGAAAACATACCTTTTCATGAGTTACCCTCATTGGACCTTGTAACTTTATCCTGCTTGTATGTTTTGAAGTATGGTTTTTTGTTCTCTTACTGTTTGTATCTTAAGGTTTTCTCATGTTATATTTGTTTATGTAAAGTGCATTGAGACCGTTTGGTATAATGCGCTATATAAAAATATATTATTATTATTATTGTTGTTGTTGTTGTTGTTGTTGTTGTTGTTGTTGTTGTTGTTGTTGGTGTTGTTGTTATTGTTATTGTTATTATTATTATTATTATTATTATTATTATTATTATTATTATTATTATTATTATTATGTGGAACAGGATGGGTTGGCATGTGGAGCAGGGTGGGTTGGCATGTGGAACAGGGTGGGTCGACATGTGGGACAGGGCAGAATTGCATGTGGTGGGATGTCATTTTGATTTTAGTTGTGATGGCATGTGCAGGGTCATGCAAGTGGTGGAATCTGGTTTTCACGTGAGATTGCATGGAGTATAATGTAGATGTGGGATGACATTTGAGACAGGTCGGGATGGAATGTGGGACGGACAGTCTGTAATACGCAGTAGTAGCAGTGAGGGAATTTGTATCATTTCCAGTCTTTAGTTTGTCATACGTTAAGCAATATTGTTTTGCATAGTTTTACTTTATTGTTATTGTACATTTTTCATGCTGCTTGACACACATATTTTCTTATATTAGAATTTGTGTATTACAATCCAGGATGCAGTTCTGGGAATGTGTAGGGACTGGGGGAGGGTACAGGTTGGAAAGGGGCTTGATTGGCATTCTTTCATCGACATTGGCAGTCAGGGCCTCTCCTTTCTTTGTTATTCAATTGATAGAACCAAAAGAGGTATTATAGTTATAAAGGCTGCTAGGTTTTACATCTTTTCTGAGTTACTGGGTGAAATAACCTTATGCTTTTTTTCTTTGTCTTAAAATATCTTGGAAAACTCAAAAGATATTTTGAAGCTTGTGGTGCAAATTAAAATGTAAGTGCATTTTTCAAAGCTCAAGTAATTTGAAAATCATCTGCCCCTGCTACCCTATTTCTGTATATACTTCCCTCTATAAGCCCATTCTCTATACTAACTTTGCATAGTCGAGCATACTGTCCTTCCGACAGTTCTAGTTGAACTTACAATGACAAAAAATAACAGCCACAAGTTCGTCGCAGAAAGGCTTCTGCGTCATCAATATTCGGTTATGCTACTATGTTGAGTCAATGTAAACGTTTTCCACATTGTAATTTGCATCACTTCTGACTGTGTACAGCCGCTGCATATTGCTATACAGTACACAGTCATATGTTATCTGACTAAGGACAGGCATGATTCCTCCTAATATACATGTAATACACCACTTTGTATTGCAGCCTGAATGTGTGTGAATTGTAAAAGAAAATACATTTTGGAGTTCTAAGTTAGGCTAGACAATCATGCATCTAACTTTGACATTTGTAGGCTATGTCTGTCAGTATTAAACTATCTTGCCATGGAAAAGAAAAATAATCTGCATTGATATGGTGGTATTCATGGTCTTGGTGTTTTAGTTCAAAGTTCATTGTCAGCACATAATAAGTGACACTGTCTCTGACTTAATGTACAGTATGTGGTTGTATTCTTAGTTCTTACATATTTCTTACATGTGAATTTAACTTGTGTCTTACATATTCATAATGTGAGACTTAGGCTTCAATCTTTATTTTTACATATTTCTTAAGCTTTATTTTAAGTCTTGTATAATTCTTACATGAAACTTGGGCTTCATTTTGTAGTCTTGCATAATTCTTACATGGGACTTCAGCTTTATTTTTAAGTCTGGCATATTTCTTACAGGAGAGTTTGCTTTATTTTGAAGTTTTGCATATTTCTTATTTGAGACTTAACCTTTATATTGAAGTCTGGCATAATTCTTACATGAGACTTGTGCTTTACTTTGAAGTCTTGCATAATGTATTAAACAGACCTCCGTGGTTAGTGTTTTGTCCTAACACCTGCACCTCCCGCGTTCGTATCCCAGTGGGTCTGCAACTAGTGAGTTCACAACTGGTTATCAAAGGCCGTGGCCGTCTTGATATAATGCCCAGCACTGGATGCTTTCAGGACATTTCGGGTTTTTGTGGTACATGTACTTGCTTGGATGGTCTTTGTGGTACATGTACTTGCTTGAATGGTCTTTGTGATACATGTACTTGCTTGAATGGTCTTTGTGGTACATGTACTTGCTTGAATGGTCTTTGTGATACATGTACTTGCTTGAATGGTCTTTGTGGTACATGTACTTGCTTAAATGGTCTTTGTGGTACATGTACTTGCTTGAATGGTCTTTGTGATACATGTACTTGCTTGAATGGTCTTTGTGATACATGTACTTGCTTGAATGGTCTTTGTGGTACATGTACTTGCTTAAATGGTCTTTGTGGTACATGTACTTGCTTGAATGGTCTTTGTGGTACATGTACTTGCTTGAATGGTCTTTGTGGTACATGTACTTGCTTAAATGGTCTTTGTGATACATGTACTTGCTTGAATGGTCTTTGTGGTACATGTACTTGCTTGAATGGTCTTTGTGATACATGTACTTGCTTGAATGGTCTTTGTGGTACATGTACTTGCTTAAATGGTCTTTGTGGTACATGTACTTGCTTGAATGGTCTTTGTGGTACATGTACTTGCTTAAATGGTCTTTGTGGTACATGTACTTGCTTAAATGGTCTTTGTGATACATGTACTTGCTTGAATGGTCTTTGTGGTACATGTACTTGCTTGAATGGTCTTTGTGGTACATGTACTTGCTTGAATGGTCTTTGTGGTACATGTACTTGCTTAAATGGTCTTTGTGGTACATGTACTTGCTTGAATGGTCTTTGTGATACATGTACTTGCTTGAATGGTCTTTGTGATACATGTACTTGCTTGAATGGTCTTTGTGGTACATGTACTTGCTTAAATGGTCTTTGTGGTACATGTACTTGCTTGAATGGTCTTTGTGGTACATGTACTTGCTTAAATGGTCTTTGTGGTACATGTACTTGCTTAAATGGTCTTTGTGATACATGTACTTGCTTGAATGGTCTTTGTGGTACATGTACTTGCTTGAATGGTCTTTGTGATACATGTACTTGCTTGAATGGTCTTTGTGGTACATGTACTTGCTTAAATGGTCTTTGTGGTACATGTACTTGCTTGAATGGTCTTTGTGGTACATGTACGTTTATGAATGCTATTTGCGGTGTGAACACTCAAATTTGTAGTACATATGTAGTGCATGAATGCTCTTTGTGGTACATGTACATGCATGAATGAATGTTTTTTATGGTACAGTAAAATACCAATGCGAGCAGTTGACAATTGCGCCAGTAATTTTAATGCTGGTAAAGCGCCGATAAAACGCTGGTAAAGCGGCGGTAAGGCCGCCAGTACAGCGCGAAAAAAAAACTCGTTTCAAAGCCAAAAACGTGGTATTAGTTTTCATGCAACTTGCGATATATTTTTTTAATACAAAGATACTAGAGCGTTATTTTCCAATCACAACTCTTTATTTCTTTCAGCGAGAAAGTTATTGGTCTACTGTGTGTAATATTTAACGTCTGCACACATACCAAACCTGCAAATTTCTTTAGTTCTAGATACGTTTAAACTGATACAAATTGCGGTTTCAAGCAAAATTAGGTATTTTATTTCCCGTGTCTTTTCAAAGGACACAGATCAGCCCACAATAAATTGGTATCGACAATGCAGAGTGTACTACAGAGATTTACGATCATTATTTATTTTCAATAAGTTCAACAAAAAATTACAACCTGAAAAGTAAGAAACCGTGCCAGCGCAATTTGTATCTGCACTATCGGGGCGGGCACAGCCATTTTTTTATACATCATCAAATGATAAAAAAATAAAATAATATAAACTAAAACTAAAACAATAAGCGAAATAAAAAGGATCGGCGCAATAAAAATAAACAAGTTTAACTTACTGAGATTTCCATGTTTTATTCCGAAATATATAGTATTGCAAATAGTCGAGTAAAATTTTAACTCGTGAAATATTTCCATTAAAATATTAAGAAACGTTGTCAAAAACTTTTTAATATGCAATTCCATATACAGTAAAAGTAAAGCGCGAAAGAAAATAAAAAATAAAACAAATACAATTTTGAAGTAAGCACTCTTTGCTCAGTGTAGACCTCCATGTTGAAAAGAATACATCTCAATCTATGTCCGAAAGTTCGAAATCAGCGACGTAAGTAAACAGAAACATACATGTTGCTCCCACTATTTGATAAGCCCAGGTGCTAAATTATTGCTTTATAATTAGATCGTGCGAAAATGTCTTTCCTTCCAACAGATATATTATAATTCTTACCCGAAATTTACGAAGATTAAACTCCATTAACATTAATCTCTATGAAACGCATACCGCAAAAACACTGCAAACTTCTAAAGAATCATAAACAATGCCGCTGCACCATTCCTAGCATCTTTGACAGATTTGTTTACAAATTAACGCCAGCTGCGTCTAAACTTTGGCCTAGCGCGATCCAATTAATTAAGATTGGCACATTTAAAGGGGAATACTTAAGATTGTCACATTTAAAGGGAAATAATTACAAAGCTGTATGCCCACTCCTGATTTTCATGTTGTCTTCCAAATATTTGAAGTCTAAAGACACATACTTGAGTTTGGTGGTTATGGGCAAGGGACCAGGGATCACAGTGGTTAATAGCGAGTTGGAGGGGTACTCCAGAGTGATTCCTTCTTCTACATGTTTAATTTATTATCATCAGGCCATCGAATTTAGGTTGGGGGCATTCTCCTTTATGAAAACATACAGTAATTTGGTAGATTATCTCATCCCCTCTCCAATTTTCTTCAATTTCTCCACACAAAATTAAAGTATTACGACAGCAAGAAGGGGGCAGGGAAGGCGAGGGCGGCGGGGGAGTGGATCTTTGTTATGATCTCCTATCTTGTTTGCAAGTTGAAGTGACAAACTATTCAATTTGGGGTGGGGAAAATCTCTTTCATGAAAACATAATCTTGTAGATCGTATCGTCCCCTCTCCTATTGTTTTAAATTTTTCCACAAAAAATGGAAGTATTATGAATAGGAAGAAGGAGGTGGATAGGGGCGAGGTGGGGGCGGCAGTGCCATGCTTTTTTGTTAAGATATCCCCGTTTCAGGTTTCCAACAGCAAATTTGATCATCAAACATTGAATTTGTGGGGGAATTCTTTTTACCGTGAAAACATATTTGGTATATGATATTGTCCTTCCCCCACCCCATTTTCATTGTTTTTCCGTATAAAGATGAGGCGATGCTTCCATCATCCCTCTCCCGTGCTCAGTGAATTTCCTCATATTTCTCACTTCACAAAATGTCCACTCCCCCTCCCGGTTTTGGTATTGTTTTTTTTTTTACGGCTTGCCTCCATTTTGAAGTTTACATAAAAGTGTTGAGCATGCATGCATGCAGTATGTCTTTCAACAACTTTGCGCCGCGTGGTTGAGGAGTTCGAGGAAACCTGTCGCCAGGTTATAAAACACCCAGAAGTAGTAACATGTTAAGGGGGACGCGGGCGGTATATCAATGAACGAGATATTTTGTTGTTTTTCTGACACAGCTCTAATGATTTTACGTTAAAAAGTAGAAATTATACTGATGCGATGTGTGGTAATAATTTGCTATACATTACCTTGGCGGCCATTAACTGGGGCGACAGCTCCCTATTTGGAAGGAATGTACCACTGGTTTATGGAAGTTTTTTTCATTCTTTGTTACAGTATGTGCAAAGAAGAAAGTAGAAAATATGTTTTCAAAACAAGGAAATAGCATTTGTTTGCAGTTTTACAGCTTTTATACTTTTTGTTTTCTTTTATTTTCTATGGTGGAGAAGTTTCAATAAAATTTTCTTTATCTTTGGAAACTTGTTTTGTCAAACTTGTAAACATTTTCTTTTGGACCAGGACTTTAATATTCGGAATATGAATCTCTGAGTAAGTTGATGTTGTTAATTTTGTTGTGTATTTTCCCATACTTTTTTCAAGTGCGATTTGTACATATTTTTCCCGTAATTTTAAAGTCCTAACAAGTTGCCGTTCGCTGCAATAAACATTGCGCAGCTTTTTCTGTCTCGTCTAAGGAATTGCGTTTTTTGAAGTTGGAAAACAGTTTTGCTAACCTTTTTTAACAAGTTGACATGCTTTCAAAATATTCCGATCAATTATATGGCAAAAATGTTTGCTTAAATTTGTTGGTTATGCATATATCTATTTCACCGTGATTGAATTTACTTACATACACAATAGTAAGTTACAAAATGTTGGAATTAAAAATAACAGAATAGGAAAAAAGTACAAGCAATATTGCACTAGCGACTTAAAATAATCTGCACATTGAAAAGGAAAACTCTAAACTCGAAGGAGAGTAGACACTTTATTTCCAGTTACGACTTGTCGTTATTAAATTCATGAATGAATTTAATTATTTTGATGTGATGTTCTGATATTCCGATCTGATTAATCCGATGTGATGTTCACATACAATTGATGTAGGCCCTAATAATACTTCGATATGATGTTTCAAACTCCCATTGCGCTTCTGATATTGTCGAACGTTTTCACTCAATTCAGACCTTTCATTGATTACTTAACTGAACGGGCACGGCAATATTTTGATGTTATAATGACACTGTTATAACGACGTTGATATAATTTGTTTCGCAGTGGCGATGGCTTGTGAAACTGGACAAAATATCTCCCGATTTTGTCATTTTCAAACTCGCCTGTAAAGCTCCGGTGAAGCCGCCGGTAAAGCGCCGGTGAAACGCCGGTAAAGCGCCGGTAAAACGCTGGTAAAGCGCCGGTAAAACGCCGAAAAAACTCGCCGGTGTCAAACTGCTGGCATCGGTACTGTATGTGGGTGAATGGTCTTTGTGGTACATGTACGTGGGTGAATGGTCTTTGTGGTACATGTACGTGCGTGAATGCTCTTTGTGGTACATGTACGTGCGTGAATGGTCTTTGTGGTACATGTACGTGCGTGAATAATCTTTGTGGTACATGTATGTGGGTGAATGGTCTTTGTGGTACATGTGCGTGGGTGAATGGTCTTTGTGGTACATGTACGTGCGTGAATGCTCTTTGTGGTACATGCGTGAATGCCCTTTGTGGTACATGTACGTGCGTGAATGGTCTCTGTGGTACATGTACGTGCGTGAATGCTCTTTGTGGTTCATGTACGTGTGTGAATGCTCTTTGTGGTCCACATATGTGGGTACCTGTCCATATAGACCATGGGTTCTTAATCAATTTTTTCCAAGGGCCATCATTTCACAACCTCAGTCCATGGACCAATCGCATGACAAAACTAGCATCATGTGACTAACAAAACCAAACAAAACAATCCCTGAATACATACAGTGCATACAAGCTGAGAGCGCTCGTGATAAGAAGATGTATGCCAGATGTGTCGGTGGTTCTCTTATCAGCCTTCCTTTGACAAGCCTCGAATTTCCACATTTTATAACAGAACTAAAGATAAGAATTTGCTTCATATGCCGCAATGTTGTAGTTCACAGATCTACCTAAAAGAAACCCAAAATAAACAAGTATTTGGGAATTTTTACCGATCTCATTCAGATTTTTTTTCCGTGCTGCGACTATTGTGTGGGCAAGAGTGGATTGTCTAGTGGGCCAAATTTAATGATGAAATAACTCTTTTTAGGAGGAATGGTCCATCAATCATTCATGGGCACTGCACAAATTCTTCTAGGTATGTAATGCATATTTATGTTTAGAGTCAGCCAAGGACTTATCTGATCCCTCTTCACTCAATGCAGGTATGTGGTTTCAGTTCCAGATGATTGTGTACAGAGTATGAGTAGCTTGTTGCTAGCAATTAAGTGAACCGTGGAGAAGCTCTCAGGCTAAAGGGTGTGCATTACATCTGTGTTGTGTAGAGTGTAACAATAGCCTGTTGCTAGCAAGTGAACTGTGAAGAAGCTCTAGGGTTGGAAGGTGTAAATTACCCCTGATTTTGAGTGAATTGGGGATGTCGGGTTGGAGGGGTCCAAGGGACATAAAATCCTAATGTGGTCCATGGGCCTCCTATTAAGAAACGCTGATATAGACCTTTAACAAACACAACAAATTAGATCTCATAATTACATTGTTAGCAAAGTACATGTGTGCAGCAAACCATTGGTAAGGGAAGACACTTCAGTACAACTAAAGATCATGTGCAGCAAACCATTGGTAAGAGAATACACTTCAGTACAATTAGAGATCATGTGCAGCAATGCATTGGTAAGGGAATACACTTCGGTACAATTAGAGATTATGTGCAACAAACCATTGGTAAGGGAATACACTTCAGTGCAATTAGAGATTATGTGCAACAAACCATTGGTAAGAGAATACACTTTAGTACAATTAGAGATCATGTGCAGCAATGCATTGGTAAGGGAATACACTTCAGTACAATTAGATATTATGTGCAACAAACCATTGGTAAGAGAATACACTTCAGTGCAATTAGAGATTAGGTGCAACAAACCATTGGTAAGGGAATACACTTCAGTGCAATGAGAGATCATGTGCAGCAAACCATTGGTAAGAGAATACACTTCAGTACAATTAGAGATCATGTGCAACAATATGTTGGTAAGGGAATACACTTCAGTGCAATTAGAGATCATGTGCAACAAACCATTGGTAAGGGAATACACTTCAGTGCAGTTAAGAGATCATGTGCAGCAAACCATTAATAAGGGTACACTTCAGTACAATTAGAGATCATGTGCAGCAAACCATTGGTACGGGAATACAATTCAGTGCAATTAGAGATGTGCAACAAACCATTGGTAAGGGAATACACTTCAGTGCAGTTAAGAGATCATGTGCAGCAAACCATTAATAAGGGTACAATTCAGTGCAATTAGAGATGTGCAGCAAACCATTGGTAAGAGAATACACTTCAGTACAATTAGAGATCATGTGCAGCAATGCTTTGGTAAGGGAACACACTTCAATACAAATACAAATCATGTGAAGGGAATACACTTCAGTACAATTAGAGATCATGTGCAGCAAACCATTGGTAAGAGAATACACTTCAGTACAATTAGAGATCATGTGCAGCAATGCATTGGTAAGGGAATACGCTTTAGTACAATTAGAGATCATGTGCAGGAAATCATTGGTAAGAGAATACACTTCAGTACAATTAGAGATGTGCAGCAATGCATTGGTAAGAGAATACACTTCAGTACAATTAGAAATTATGTGCAACAAACCATTGGTAAGGAAGTACACTTCCGTGCAATTAGAAATTATGTGCAACAAACCATTGGTAAGAGAATACACTTCAGTGCAATTAGAGATCATGTGCAGCAAACCATTGGTAAGGGAATACACTTAAGTACAATTAGAGATCATGTGCAACAAACCATTGGTAAGGGAATACAAATCAGTGCAATTAGAGATCATGTGCAACAAACCATTGGTAAGGGAATACACTTTAGTGCAATTAGAGATCATGTGCAGCAAACCATTGGTAAGGGAATACACTTCAGTACAACTAAAGATCATGTGCAGCAAACCATTGGTAAGAGAATACACTTCAGTACAATTAGAGATCATGTGCAGCAAACCATTGGTAAGGGAATACACTTCAGTACAATTAAAGATCGTGTGCAGCAAACCATTGGTAAAAGGGAATACACTTCAGTATACAGTTAAAGATCAAGTGCAGCAAACCATTGGTAAGGAAATACACTTCAGTACAATTAGAGATCATGTGCAACAAACCATTGGTAAGGAATACAATTCAGTGCAATTAGAGATCATGTGCAACAAACCCTTGGTAAGGGTACACTTCAGTACAATTTAAGACTATGTGCAGCAATGCATTGGTAAGAGAATACACTTCTGTGCAATTAGAGATCATGTGCAGCAAACCATTGCATATATCTACTAGTTTCAGAGCTGTACTTGATTAGCTGTACTTGTACCTTAGAGGTAGCTGTACCTGATTGTATGACTGACCTACAGGGCTAGTGGTTTCAGCAGGAATCATGAAAACTTAAGCAATCTTAAGATGTGTTGACTATATTTCATTCTTTCTAACTTGAAATACATCCGAGTACAGTACCTGGTTTTGCACTTGTTGATGTGAAAAAAGAGACGTAAGTACAGTATGAGGAAATTGACGTTGAGATATTTCCTGGATCTGTATTAGAGTCACAAGAAATTTAGACTACTTCGCTACAGTTATCGAGATGGTTTCTCATGATGTTACAATTTTATTCAACTAGGCCACCGGCCTTAAATAGCACAATCACTGATACATTCTTTGAAAATGAGCAAATTATGAAATATAGACATGACTCAGCAACATTATTATAAAATAAATACAGTTGAATCAATAACAACTGATGTAGTGTTACTGTGATACATTGAAAGGATCAGGAAAACGAATCTAAAGCACCAACCCTAAATCAATTGCTGTAAAAACTAGCAGTTTAGCATCAACAAATTCAACCAGAAGTTTCATTGCTTTACTTCTTCTGTAGCTGTAAAGGAAATTTGTGAAATATTTTCTTGCAATGATTGAAGTGATTGACCAAATGTCAAGATGTCAGATTTTTTTGTTCAAGTGTTTTCAGGAATACCTGCAGTTCATATGTATACTCTCTCTATTTTATCCTTTTTTCCTCTAAAAAAATGCAAGTTAACTTTCCTTGATGTATTCCTGAAGTACATTGCTTACTACACATGTAAATCAATTCCATTAAATTAAAAGGAATATTCACAGGGATTTTCATTTTTGGTTCGCACGCAAAACATAATGCGAACCTACAGTATGTAATAGCGATTTTGTCCGTCCATGCGTCCACAGTTTTTTCTTAAGATTTCCTCAGAAATGTTAGTTTTTTGAGAATTTTTCAGAAAAAGTGAAAGTTTTTTTTCAGATATCCTTATGGAAGGCTAGAATTTCCTTACAAAATGTTAGTTTTTTAGAGATACTTTAAACAAGATTAAAGACTAGTTTCTTTAAAAAGTCTACAAAACATTTGATATTTACTTAGAAGATAACTGTAAAATGATATATTTTTCAATATTCTTCAGAGATCCTCAAGCGTCTCCCTCTTGTAGCCCTTGAGATTTAAAATTGTTAAAATTTTGTAAAATATTGGGGCACCAACGGTTGTATCAGGCATGATTATTAAACTCTGCCGTTATTATTGTGGTCATTTGCATAAAGCTGCTACAGTTTATGAACTGACCAGACTTTTTTTATTGAGTATGCTTAGTGAGGAAGTGTGACAGGATGTGAATACAGTACATATGGACATAGGGAGGGATGCCATGTGGGACATGGATGGGGGCCATGCAGGGCATATGATATTACATGTATATATACTATGTATGTGGTATACTCCAAGGGCTATATCAGGCATAATTATTTGACTCTGTTTGTTTCCTTATTCAACAAGTCATTTGCATGTAAGTTATTATATGAACTGGCACTTTCATACACTGTACATATGCTCAATCAGAGACTGATAGCTAGGATGAGACTTCTTAAGGAGCCTATGGGATGTCATGTGGGACATGGTGTGGGAGCCTATTTGGGACATGGGATGGGATGCCATGTGGAACAGGGTGGAATGCCATGTAGGATATATGGTGGAATGCCATGGAATGGGATGTCATGTGGGACATGGGGAGTAGAAATGATGACACCTCAGGTAGAACCATTTTGAGGACACTTCAGGGAGTGACCCTTTTGAGGACACTTCAGGGAGTGGCGTCATATTTTGACGTCAGCATGACGTCAGTGATCCCCAAAGCGACATGACGTCATCCAGGGAGGTAGAAACAGATCAATGACGTCATACAGGCCTATAAAAGGTTAAACACTGGGGTTGAAGTGTTGGAATAGTTATGCGCTGGTGTCACATGGCAACAGAAGGCATTTAGAGAGAAAGGGATTGTTAAGGAAAACAAATGGCAGGAGAAAATTCCAGTTGGGATTCCCAATTGGTCTTAACCATTCCCAACTGGTCTATGCTATTTCCAATTGGTTTTTGCTATTTCCAATTGGTCTATGCTATTTCCAACTGGTCTATGAAATTCCCAACTGGTTTGAGCTTGGAAAACCAATTGGAAATATTAATACCAATTGGGATCTTACCATTTCCAACTGGTCTTGACAATCCCAACTGGTCTGAGCTTGAAAACCAATTGGAAATATTAATACCAATTGGGATCTTACCATTTCCAACTGGTCTAGACAATCCCAATTGGTCTTGAGTTTGGAAAACCAATTGGAAATATTAATACCAATTGGGATCTTTTAATGTACAAATTAACCTATTATATCAATTTTAAATGACATACATCATTTGGGAACATCTTGAAATGAATATATACACACAAACAAAACTAAACAGTAATAATTTTCTATGGTTTTCTATCTGCTTTTTGACGTTGTGAAGGACAAGAAATAATCATGTGACAACAAATTACAGAATTACGTATATTTGAACAGCCAGGTTAAGTCTGTTTAAATACATCTCATTATCACTACCACTACATAGGAAACCATGTTTTAAGAGCAATTTCCATACGCTCAGAATCATGCAGTCACAATTATATGTAATGTTAGTAATGTAAACCAAGGTTTATAAGCCTCGAAAAAATTATCTCGCCAACTCATTATTTGCAAGTGCAAAAATCTTAGTGAGTTACTTAAAAATTGCACTCTCCAAGCTGGGGAGTAGACCTATAGGCTATGCACGTAACACTATGAACATAGACACATATGAAGTTCTTGTGGAACAAGATATGAGGAACAATTTGATATATAAATAATTATATAATTGATATATAATAAATAGTTATTATTTCCCCCCCCAAAAAAAACCTTTCCAAACAACAGCTTTTTTTATCCTACCTAAAGCAGAATTAACATTTGTAACGTAAATAATGCGTATACTGTATGTATGTTATGACACATTTGATGGCGAGTGGAGTAATTGGTGACTAAGAATTCAGACCACTCGCCAGAATGGCGATTTAAACAATTTAATTTTGTCAAGGCCTGCCGGTACCACATGAAAACAAAAGCTACATACCAGCATTGCAGATACATTACTATTCTTTGTTAGTTACCACACTTTTGGCCCTACTTAAACTGATATTCAACATTTGGGGCATCTTAATTTCAACATGAAATTTTAACAAAAATAACATACCAAACAAAAAATAGAAGTGAAGACCATGTAACCCTTTAACCATCAAACTCAGAAAAAAAAAATCACTTTTTCAACTAAAGTTATATTCTCTTTCACTTATAATAACCCATGTTTAATTTCTCTAAGCTGAAAGTGAGAGATTTCAACCGGAATTAGCAATATTTTAGTCACAAAACTAAGTTTCTGAGCTTGGAAATTCACTTTTTTGACTTGGAGACTGGACTGCAGCCATAATAACAAGCTACTACCTCATTACAGTTGCTATCCCATCATGCAATGTAGACATTTCAATTTAAAAACAACCTAGTTCTTCTGTGAAAATGTCTTTGAGAACATCGTCTTGAATCTTTGTCATCCTTGGATAAAAATACCTTTATTTGCCTAAAGACCTTCAAGATGGGTAGAAAAAAGAACAAAGAAGTACATGGAACCAATAGAAAATTCAATGGTGTGTAATTTTAAAGAAAAAAGGCAATAGAATTGTCAACTTAAAGTAACACTGGAAATGGAAGTGAGAGCAATATCTGAATAGGCAAGCTGTGTAAGCCCTAGTGAAATTGTAACTGTAAACCTAAGGAAACTAGCATCAGCGGGGTGAAAAGAAAGGTTTTTAGTGCTTCTGAGAGGAAGATAAACCTAGCTTCTACTTCACATAAAGATAAAAGGACATCATCTGATATAAGAGATCGACTTTTGTGCCCTGAAGGATACCGTAGCCTACATGGATATGAGATCACTTTCTGCTCATCAGCAAGCACATCTTTGCAATGGAGGTGAGTAACGTTAGGCCTAACGTTAGGCCTAACGTTAGGCCTATTTTTATTTCTGAATCTGAATAAGTTAAGTCTGCAAAAATCCTTCCAGAGTACATGAACGCCAACCAATTGTAGCAAAATCAGTTTGGTAAGTTTAGCTTTAAAACTTTAGACTTGGTGCATGTACATTGTCTGGCGGTTTAGTTTGGGGAAATGAAGGAGTATTTGAGCTTGTATTCTTTTTAGCATAGGGAACCTGGAAATTCAGATTATACCCAAAACGTAAAAAAAATGGACCTATTCCGTATTCGAGTAGGCCTATTTGGTCATCTAAGCATTTTAAACACCCGGGACTCCTTGTAGGTGAAAACCGATTCGTGCACAAGTGAACGCCATGCTTTATTCTAGTTACTACTGTACTGTATGTAGGCACGATACATATATTTTAAACTTAATTTCTATGATATTTCTTACACATTTGCAACAATTTCCTGCAAAAAAACCCAAGTGAATGTAGAGATTTACTAGGCCTCTAAACTTGACCGATTTCACACTGGATGTATTGCAATGCCCAATGCCGTAATGGTAAAATGATTTTTTTTTCACCGACAAACAGCTTGTTCAGATTTACGCACATTATTGTGACGTCATCCCGAATACTCAAACTAAAATATTACACTTTTAAGCCTTTTTGAGGTATAACTCCAAAACAAATTGTTAAAGCTATTTTCTCCAAATTTTAGAGATTATAATATAATTACAACCCAGAGATATGAATACAAATTGGGGGTGCGATATATGTTTGGGCCCATATTTTCACTGTTTTTTGACAAAATTTGAAGGGATTACAATACGCGACTTCATAGTTTCAACGACTTCAAGGTCAATCCAGTACTGAAGTTGTGATCATGTGATACCTCTAAACATGCAGACGAGATAGTTTTCTACCAGATTTGTGTCCGTATGTGCGATGCAGGCAATTAAATGTTGTGATTTCTTTAGTAAGGATATTATTTTTCATGCATTCATCTAAGACACTTTTTGTTGTGGGCGTTTTTGTTGTCTTTTGAGTTAAAAGTTGCTCCGGTTAAGATATACATGAAATTATTACGATTTAGATCATGCAAAAAAAGTAAATAATTATTGATGTAAAATGACAAAATAGATTTTTAGTATGATCAAATTAAATTTGGGACTTTCTGTGATATTTTTTGTCAGTATGGAAACACAAACTTGGCATTATAATTTTAAGTTTATGAATGAGCCCGAGTGACGCATGCTTGCGAGATTCGCCGTTTGAGCTCACCAAGTTGCATTTCTTACCGAGGACACGGATGAATTTGTTTTCATTAACAATCAGAAGGCTTTGCATATTATCACTCTACCAAAAAATATGTTTTTCGTGTTTTTAGGTGAATTTTAAAGATACATGTAGTTATTAAGGATTTTTGGTCCAGGCCCTATGCATTACTGTGCAGTGCCAACAAAGGTTACCAGACTGACCTTGGCGTCACTGAAACCGTGAAGTCTTGTATTCTAAAAAAGGTTTTTAACTTTCTATGTGAAAAGGTAAAAGAAATAAAGTTTATAATGAAATTTCCACAAGGCCTGAAGTTGATGTTTGTCAGGACTTGGGATGACGTTCAATCTTATTTACTGTGTTATTTCTTATAGAATAAACTTGTGCAATATTGTAATCATTTCATTGCTTGTGATTGTGTGTGAAAAGAAATTGTAACTGGATATTGTGTTACCTATTTTTTGTTATATTAATATTAAGGGGCAATATATAAATATTTCAACATTCTCCTATATTGACCTATATCGATTTGGTCAATATTGAATTTAAGGGTCATATCGATATATCGATATGTTTTCCACCAATATTGTACTATACATGAACTAATAATGAAGTGAACATGACAACCAAACATGCACCTTTCCTCACTCTAAGAGCCACAATAAGTTTGTAATTTTTAATAATATCAAAGTTGCAGGCTGTCAATAATGTTAAGAGTTGATTAAGTCATCAATATTTCAATAAATATTACTTAAAATTATGTTCCACGGGCAGGAAATTCTTAATTCTGGATATGCAGTACTGTACTCTGTATGTGTACAGGCCACTATGGACATTGTGCAATAATATTAGTTAATTTGCATGATTTGTGATGGTTGAGCAATTGCAATCAGTGAGATTTTAAATCCTTAAACATTGAGTCTAAATTCCTCAAAAGGAATACTGCATCTCCAAATTTATGTGCAAAAGCCCTTAATTGTCACCTGAAAATAGATTTAATCCTCAAAACTAAACGATTTAATCCTCAAAACTAAAAGATATTTCCCACTAAATTGTCCATTCACACATCAGACTTTCTGTACAGTCAGCAGCACAAGTACAAAGAATGTGTTGATTTCTGAGCCCTCTCGTCCGATGTTTAGTAGCAAAAGACATTTTGTGTAAATATTTATTGACTTCTGCATGTTCAGTGTCTTTAAAAAAACGAGTGCAAAAATGACGCCCTTTCAGTAGGAAATTCTAAACAAGTGGGACATAGCATTCAAAGGTAAAGTTGGACCGTTTTTACCCAAAAAGCTATATACCAGTTCCACGAAAATAGTGAAAAAATGATATGTTTAAACGTTTCTGTGATTTATTTTTTGAGAAAGAGACAATGTAAAAACAATTCCTTTTAGAATAATGGGTGTTTATTTGATAATTTATGTACATATTTTCCATTCAATTCTGTAAATTTACTTTAAAATTTGTACTTTCCAATATTTTTTGCTGGAGCAAGATTACCTTATACAAAACAGTAATATTATTTTAATGTGACGTCTTGCAATTTGCATATTGATATTTCGATATATTTCTAGCAATATATCGATATTGTCTGAAGGTGAATATCGCCCAAGCTTAAGTAATATTCAGGTCATTATAAACTAGAAAATCCCAAACTCTTTTTTTTCTTTTTTTTAGCTTGCAGGTCATCTTTTGCTACATGAGGATCCAGGTGCTCGAAATGGAATGTGCAGCAAATTGTTTTTGTGTTGCTCTGTGTGCAAGCAAGGGGAATCTTTTTTGAACATCTCCAAGTGTTTCAACTGCGGTGAAGGGGAAGCCATATGATGTAAATAGTCAAAAGTTCTGTTGCTGCAACAGAAATTGGAACAAGCCATTAAGGACTTGTAGATTTTTATGCCATCATGAACATGCAGCCACCTGTTGTTGGCAATTCTTATGCACAAAACATTCACAAACTTTCCAATGTTTTTGAAGAAATGGTCTAGTCTGAAATGAAAGCTGCAACACAAGACTTTGGAAGCTCCACATGTCAGAGGATGATACAATAAGTAACACATGTGTGATTGATGTATGTGTCAGTTTTGATGGGACATGGTCAAAGACGGGGTATTGTTATCGTAATGGATACAGGGGCAGTCATAGATTATGTGTGCCTTTTAAAAGTTTGTGGAGAGTGTAGTTTCTGTGCAAAATGGAACCATGTATATTGTAGAAACAGCCGCAGCTAGCATCTTGTTTCCATCAGGTCAGTTACCATGCATAATATGAGGTATGCTTACATGGGTATTTGATGGGGACAGCAAGGCTTTCACTGATGTTCAGAGAACTATTTGGAAATTGACAGAACTGGATAAAAGTTGGGAAATTGGACTTAGTGGACATGTTAGAAAACATATATACAAAGCCCTGGACAATTATATGGGAGCAGCCATTTTGTTTTCATAACATGCAGGAAGTGAAGTCCTTAACTCAACAATAATGTTTTTCTTTATAAATTATAATTCATATCTAAATCTACTCCATGAGAACTGTTTTCATGGCATGAGGGTCAAGGACATGTATGTGTACACATGCTATTACCAAAACATTTCAAAACTAAGTGTTCATGATTCTGGAAAAAACCTTCATGTAAAATCATTAAAAAATACATTAATTCCTTATGAGCTTATTGAGCAAAAAATGTCACTTAATTCTTACTCTACCAGCACTTTTCTGAAAATGCGCTCGGGAGGCGGAGGCAAAGATTGGGCACCCAAAACGGCGATAATATCATCGCCGCGTGGTAGAGTGAAGGTTAATCAAGGGCTGATTATTGAAGGGTCCTCTTGTCTTTCAAGCAGCAGAATCTAGCTCGTTCCGCTTCAGTGACCCGCTGGGCTGTCCACCGGGATCATGCTGCATATATTTTTGAGTTGGCACACTTGCCGCGGGTTGATTAAGCCTTACTCTACCAGCACTCGGTAGGCGGAGTCCAAGATTGGGCGTGGTAGAGTAATGGTTAACATGGCAGGCTCTATGTGTTGACTTAAAATGAGGATAATTGAGATCATATGAACTTGCTGGTTTTGGGTAATTTATTCAAATTTTTATCCTCAGATAAAGTAATGGTTGTGTCTGACTTTGTGTCTCCTTTAAACATTTTGGCTTTCAGTCCATTATTGATGCAGATCTTTTTTCTGCAGTGTGTTGTTTGGTACGTGTCCCTACAATATGACGTGTTCCTACAATATGAGGTGACAGCAAGTTAGGAATTTTGATTTCCATGCAGTAAGAGAGTTTTAGTCATGTGATATGGATAGATTGGGATTAGATGAATCACTGCATTTATCTGAAAATTTATACTGTTACATTTACACAATCTACATTTACTGCATCCAGTAATTATTGTGCAAGAGGATCTGTAGGTACTGTATATTAACATATTTATTATTCATAGTTTATATTGTTAAAATATATTTATTGTTAAAATATAGTACATCCCTTAATCTGAATAAATGAAACAACTCCATAACACTAATGTCTGTTTTAGCTTTTGTTTTCATTTTAATATTGTAAATAAACATTTGGATTTTAAGATTTTTACTGTACTGTAAGATTTGTTTCCAGAAGATTTGGTTTATATATTCCAGCTGGAAATATTAGACCAGTTGGAAATAACTAAGACCATGTTGGGACCAGCTGAATATAAGCAAGAGCAGTTGGGAATCAGACCAAGTGGAATAACCAAGACCAATTGGAAATAACCAAGACCAGTTGGGAATCAAAGACCAGTTGGAATTACCAAGACTAGTTGGAAATAAGCAACACCAATTGGGAATAACGAAGACCATTTGGAAATAATGAAGACCAATTGGAAATAACGAAGACCAGTTGGAAATAGCAAGACCAATTGGAAATAACCAAGACCAGTTGGGAATCAAAGACCAGCTGGAAATACCAAGACTAGTTGAAAATAAGCAATACCAATTGGAAATAACGAAGACCAATTGGAAATAATGAATACCAATTGGAAATAACGAAGACCAGTTGGAAATGAGCAAGACCAGTTGGAAATCGACCGAAATTTCAATATGGAAATTTTTTCCAATTGGAAAAGAATTTTCAATTGGAAAAAATCCCAACTGGAATTTTCTCCTGGGGGGGGGGGGGAGAGTATACTTATATAAATAGTGTATGCAAAGCAAATCAGAACATTTGTGACTGAACTAGGAACAATCAAAAAGAGTTTGATCGTGTACAATAAACGTCATGAGCAGTGTATCTAAAGGTTTTCTCATGTTATATTTGTTTATGTAAAGCGCATTGAGACCGTTTGGTATAATGCACTATATAAAAATGTATTATTATTATTATTATTATTATTCCATCAGCTATTAAACCGGTATTAAAAAGCTTGCTGGAACAAGTCTTCTTAGATCTTGCTCTTCAAGAGGCAAATACGATTTTGAAACGGGATTGTGCCAGTTGTGAGACTGAAGGTAGTAATCAGAAGGATCATACATGCATCACAAGAGAAATTGACAGGGGACAGATAGAACAGGCTTTAAACAGCGTCAGTACTGAATTGGTGAGAAGTGTGTTTTACAGAGCTGCACATATCTTACGACTCAGGCATAAGAGACTGAAACTTATTCGGAACAAGTGAACGACTTTCGTAATTATTGGAAGTCTGTTGAACCGGAGTGGTCAGATATAAAAAACTATACTTTGACTGTATCTCAACCATGGGCACTGGGTATTCATATAGCAAAATTACGTGTGGAAATGGACAATCTATTGGACAACATAATCCCGGAGCCAGCAACCAGACAGTCTCTTTAGAAGTACAGAAATATCATGAAGAAGTAACTCTGAAATTATTTCATGACATTTTGTTGTGGAGGCATGAGGATTTAACAAGAGCTACGTGTCCGGATGGACCACCAGTTCCTTGGAAGAATGACAAAAATATGATGGCAATTGTCAATAAGGCCAGAAGTATAGCTGTAAGGATGGCAGCTAATGAGAACTATCAAGTGCTTCAAAATTCCTAAATAAGATCCATCGTCATAATGTTTGTGATGTCACCACAGCGATAATGAAAGAAATTTTCCCAGCTGAAAAAATTCAACTTCATCCTTTCCGAATTATTACTGTTTTGCTATTTATGGCAGATGTATATGTCGACAGCTGAGCTTAGCGGTGCTCCAGGATGATAAACTATTAAAGACTTTTATTTAAACAGTATTAGATATCATATGGAAAAATCCTTACAAGTGGAACAACTTTCTGACCATGGAAGAAACCTGGACATTTTCCGTAATAAAATCATCATATAAATATATTTTGTCTGTAACTGTGACAGTTTTTATTATTTATTACATGATGAAATAAATAAGTTGTAGCTGTATATACTATGTTTTTATTTGTTTGTTTTTTATCTCTTATGTATAGTATTTCCTAAGTCTTTATAAATTTGTGTATGTAGATTCATCAAGTCAGTTGAAAAAATCAGTGGTATTGCATTCATGATGAGCTTTGATGCGTGGAGAAGGGAAGTGTACTATGACCCGTCTCATCCTTTAGGGTTTGGGGTAAGGATGCTTTGTACAAAAGTAAGAAAGCAGTGAATACCGCTGCAAAGTATAGAGATGTTGAAGCATGGTTACAAAAGGAGGGTGCTTATACCCTTCACAAACCTGTATGAAAACAGCTTGTGAGAAACAAGGTGAAAGTACGGGCATGGATCATTTATGGCAAATTTACTTAGTTGACATGACATCCCTTTCAAAGTACAATCGGGGTATAGAATACCTTGTGACTTGCATTGTTGTATTTTCCAAATATGCCTGGGTTATTCCTCTGAAATCTAAGAAAGGAAAAGATCTTAAACTTGCTCTAGAAAAGATTCTTGATTCGGGAAGAAAACCCATCAATTGACAAAGTGATGAAGGAACAGAGTTTTATAATCGCACCGTTCAGACGTATCTGAAGAAGCAAGAAATCCATCATTCATCAAAGGTGAATTAAAAGCTTCTGTTGTCGAATGTTTTAATCGTACCCTTAAAACAAGGATGTGGAAATACATGACCTATAAGAATAGATTACAGTACTAAAAAGTATTGGATAAGCTTGTTCATTCGTACAATCATCGTTATCATCGTAGTATAGGTATGAAACCAGTAGAAGTAAACATTCAAAATCAAAGTACAGTTTGGAAAAAACTGTATCCAGCAAAAGAGAAACAGACAAAATATGAATTTGATATTGGAGATGTGGTACGTATCAGTAAAACCAAGTTGACCTTTGAAAAGGGATATTATGCTAATTGGACAGAAGAATTATTTATCATTGCTGGGAGACTACCAAGAACACCACCAGTTTACAGAATCCGAGATAAAACAGGAGATCTTAAGGATGGTATGCGAACTGACTGAAGTTAAATATATATATACAGTATATATATATATATATATATATATATACAGTATATATATATATATATATATATATGTATATATATATATATATATATATATATATATATATACATACATACATACATACTTACATACATACATACATACATACATACATACATACATACATACATACATACATACATACATACATACATACATACATACATACATACATACATACATACATACATACATACATACATACATACATACATACATATATATATATATATATATATATATATATATATATATATATATATATATATATATATATATATATATATATATATATATATTGACTGTTCTGGAAAATGCAAGGGTCATTCCTCTCGATTAGGAAGATCAGACAACATCGTGGAAGACTTCTTTTTAACATTACCAAGCAACAGTTCCATGCATTGTTATCCTGAAAATACCGTAACTAACTTTACCACCAAACTTCATAAACCCATACATCTTAAGAGAGAATGGACCGTATCATTAGCAGAAATATCATATCCTCATACATGGTACACCGTTTCATCAGCAAACAATCAATTGCAAATATCTAGTGAGGAAACAGTATATCTAGTGAGGAAACAGATAATGAAGGCTGTGCCACGATGGAAACAAGACATATACCTACTGTATGGGTCATTAGAGCAGCCCCAAAAAATTAGTTGACACTTTGAATAATCTGTTTGAAGATAATGTTAACTTTTCAATTGATTCTTTTTCGTCAAAATGTACTGTTAAAGTTGTACCACTTACCATGCTCCAATTAAGCGATAATTTGTGTGCTATGCTGGGATTTCAAGAAAAAGGCATATGGGATACACAAACAGGCATCAGGCCCGTCAATCTCTGTTAGGATTATCACAATTTGTTTGTTTACACTGACATTATAGAACCACAACTGGTGGTGGAGTCAAATGTGCCACTGTTACGCACTGTTGAAGTGAACCACAGAAAAGGGGGTCAAATGGTAACATTAACCTTTACAACACCTCACCACGTACCCTTACAAAGGAAAGATTTTGAAACTAGCACTATTGATATAAGGACAAGTAGTGGGAAGCCTGTACCATTTGAAAGTGGGAAAGTCATTGTGAAACTACATTTTTAGCAGAAGCACTCACCTTATTTTGCTTAACTCCCTAAATATTCATGTCATATGCAAGATGTACAGGAAAGTCTACATACAAGACCCTCAGATTTATGAAAAATATTACATCAACCAGATTGGTAGTGGCATACCCGTGCTTCAAGGAACACCAGTACAACAAGGTTATGGCCTTGGTGGTCTTCTTGGTGGACTTTTTCGATCAGCAGTACCTCTTTTGAAACGTGGAGCAGCTGCTCTTGGAAGAGAGGCTCTTTTATCAGGTATGGAGATAATGGATGACACTCTAAGAGGCAAACCATTGAAAGAAGCCATACGCCACTGTGCAAGCACTTCTGCAAAAAACTTACTTCCCGAGCATTACACGGTCTGAACCAGAAATTTGGAGGCAAAGTTCAGTCTACACGGCAACAGAAAGCTATAAAGCGTCGTGCCACAACCTCTAAAATCATTTCCAAAAAATTTAAGCACCAGAAAAGACCTGTTGATATTTTTGATTAAATTGATTCCGTTTATTTCTTACAATGGCACTTGCAGATGCACACTCTTGTCTTTGCACTAAAACAGAATTAGAACCTGTTTACAGTCCCACCGATACAAACAAGCATAGCTAAAGGAAGATGGGTCAGTTATAATATAACCCTGTTTCATCATTATCGTCAGGGTCACCGATTGAGTTTTATGTTGCGGGAACAGCAGAGGAGTATGTCGATTTATCTTAACCATGATGTTTGTAAAAGCCAAGATTCTCAATGGTGACGGAAGTGACTTGGCAGAAAATGCACCCGTGGGACCCGTGAACCTCTTCCTTCAATACCTGTTCAGTCAGGTGGATGTCAGTTTTAATGAAAAACTAGTGTCTCAGTCCTCTGCCACTTATCCCTATCGGGATATGATGGAGACATTGTTGAATTATGATTACGGTGCAAGCAGACCCAGTTACCAACACAACTATTTGTAAGACACAGCGGGGAGAATGGATGCTGTAAGCCCTATTGCTGAGGAAGCAAGGAGAAATCACGGATTGGCTCAGCGTTATACTTTCACTAATCAAAGTAAAACTGTAGATATGGTTGGCCCCATTTACTGTGATATTTTTCATCAGGAAAAATACCTTCTGAATATGACAGATTTAAAGGTAAAGCTAAACAGTTTGAATGATACATTTTGTTTAATGGCACATGGACCTGCAGTGGATTACAAAGTAACTATTCTAGAGGCTAGTTTACTTGTAAGGAAAATCAAACTTGATCCTGGAGTTGTTTATGCCCATGCCAAGGGATTAGAAATTAGTCCAGCAAAATACCCCATAACCTGCGTTGAAATGAAGACATTTTCCATTCCAGCTGGTTATCTATCAATACATAAAGACAATCTTTTCCTGGGTATGCTTCCGAAACGTATCGTAGTTGGATGTGTTACCAATACAGCATTCAACGGAAGCATACGTAACAATCCTTTTAACTTTCATGATTTTAACATCAATCACATTTCTCTATCGGTAGATGGTGAGCAGTTACCACATAAACCTTTAAACCAAATTTCTCTGGGGCAGTCGGTCAGAATTATGTTTTATCTTATCAGACACTTTTTTCAGGCCCAAATAAACTGTACGTGGATCGGGGGAATACTATTTCCAGAGAAGAGTATGGTAAAGGATACTGTACATTCTCTTTGCATTTGATTTGACCCCAGATTTAGCAGCTAGGGGGCATTTTAATCTTGTGAAACATGGAAACCTAGCTCTGGAACTTCATTTTTCAGAGGCTTTTTCACAAACAGTGAATATCGTAGTGTATGCAGAACATGAAAATGTCATCCTGATTGATAAAAGCAGGAATGTTATCACTGATTTTGCCATTTGACTTTGATGTACGGTTAGGCCATGAATACTTTACAACTACTTAAAGTCTTTGATTCTGATACCTTTACGAAACAAATTGTTAGGGATGTGTTACCATCAGATCACCACAAAATGTGGATTCTTATCCTTCCATTTACGTTGTGAACACAGATTCAAGTTCTGTACCTGGATCACATTGGGTCGTACTTTATTTCAACGCCAGTCGACATGGATAATTTTTTTGTTCTTATGGAGAAAACCCAGCAATATACAACTCCAATTTTGAAGCTTTTTTAAACAAACATTCTCTTCACTGGAATTGGAAAACAAAAAGACTTCAAGATATAATGTCTATGACATGTGGGCATTATTGTCTCTACTATGCATCTCATAGATGTAGAAATATCTCCATGGAGTCCGTTGTTCACAACTTTACAAATGATTTGAAGGAAAATGATCGTCAAGTGACCGCTTTTATTCAGCGTCATTTTGATATTCAAGAACCTGTGATTAATCCCTCCTTTTTGAAAATGCAGGTGACACGTGCTCTATTTCAATCTCTCCACTAAGATTTATAAGTAAACTAAAAAAGACAAAAATACAAGTTTCATTGTAATCAGTTTTGTATTATACAGTTCATCGAATATATAGTACATATGTAAACAATTTTTTTGTATCTTTTGTCATCTCTATCTACTTGTTGCTATTCTCTACAATAAATTGTACACATCAAACTGAGGTACATCGTACTTAATTACAACTTATGATTACAATTAATTCCCACTTTGAGATTCATCTCAAAATGATTCCCACTTTGGACTCAATGTAATTGATTTTTTTCGGGAGGCACTTTTTAATGGAGTGGAAAAAAGCTGATGTTCTTTAGGTTTTTCTAGCATGTCCAAGAACCTTTCACGACGTTTCAAATTGGTAATCAAAGAGGCTGGAATATTCATCTCTGCCAGTGATTGCATCAATTTTTCCATACCAACAAGTTCTGGAACTTTTCTAGATCTTGCAGACATGTCATATAAAAGATCTACAATATTTGAACCTGAAACGAACTTCATTGTTGATTACCAGTTCCCTCCTCCCATTCCACCTTAAAGAAGGAATCGTTTTAATCTTTTCAATTAATTGTTTTGTTTTTTTAACATTTGATTTGGAACAAGTTTATAAATATCTTCTAAAATAAAGTCTGATGATAGGACATCCTTTTGCAACAGTGGTTTCTGAAGATGTTTTAGTGGTTTCTGTTGAACTTCTAATGGAAGGGGGATTTGAGCTTTCTTAAATGTGAGAAATTTACATAAAGGTGTTTGATATTCTCTGACTTTTTTTTCTGGAGGGAGAGAACTTTGTTGCAGAATGTTGGTCATTTCTTGGTCCAACTGGGACAAGTTCTTCTGTTCTGTAGTTTGAGACGAACAGCAATTTTGAAGACCTTCCAAGGTGTCTGGATTGATCAAAACTAATTTCTTTGTATGCTCCATGCTATGCTATGAACGTGGAATGGCTGACAATAATGACCCTACTAGGGGCAGAACAGTACTCAGCAACAAGCTGACAAATCCACCCTGTTGTATGATAATTTTCTTCCGTTTCGCTTGTGCCAATTTTTTCTTAGCTAAAGAACGTAACTTGTGTTGATGAGACCGAAGTTTCTTCTTCTGAAGATGAGTTAGTGGAACATTTCCTTTTAATACGTTATGAGCACACTCCCCGATGCTATGAAAGGAACCGTCAGGTGCACCTCGTAGCAGATTTTGTCTTTTTCTTCCTTTAGCTTTTAAGACTTGAAGCAGTGGAAGGTGGTCCTTTAAACAACGAGACGGTCATAAATGATGGGTTATGAGTTTCTTTGAAGGATTTATACTTGATCGTGGAACATAGACATAGTTGATTTCGTCAGGGAGTATGTTGGTTCTTAGTCGTAGATCATCGGGATAGTTTTGGGTCAAATCAACAAACAAATACCCATGGCTCCGTGACACCGCATCTGTAAATGCTTCTTCTAAATACTTTGTCTGTGTCGGAAACATTTGGTATGCTAAATGTTTGATTTGCGATCTATCGCGAGGGTTTTTGAAGAGAATCATGTAATGCGTATTTAAGCTGATAGTTCTGTGTTGTTTCCCATGATGAAAGATATTTTGAACAAGGTAAATAATGGATGAATTTTTATGATGGGATCCTTTCGTAAACAGTTGTAATATTTTTACATCATTTCCACTTTCCTCCATCAAATCGTCAATGATGATCAAATTTTGTAATCGTCCATCTATAACATCCTCCAGGTTTCCTGGTATACCTTGATAGAATTGTATGCATGGTACAATCTGTTTGATATTTTCATAGAGGGGTTGCCATTCTCCATATAACAGAATAATCTTTTCGGGGACTGGACAGATCAAACTTTTGTAATGCTTTAGTAAATTTCTTACAAAAAAGCTCTTTCCGGATTGCGTAGGACCACTGAAAACACTTGTAAAAGGATGTTTAAATACACAAAAAAGTTATAATGAACAGTTGACATACAATATTTAAATAACCCTAAAAAAAGGTAAGAGGTACTTTAGAAAAATGAAGTGGATGCGTTTGACATGGCAGAGAATGAACTATCAGAGAATGAACTATTCGAGAAATTAGATGTTGAATTATTTACATTACGATTCCCACTAGATTCCGCTCTATCCTGTCGATAAAGCACTAACCATAGAATAAAAGATATACTAAACATTATAGATACTGTTCTTTTGATAATTTCTTGACATTTTTGACCCATACTGATGGATAAAGCTTGAACAAATGACTTTTTTCTTGATTTAAGAAGGTATTTTATAGCCGAAGGGTAGCGTGTTATAATGTTTTAAAATAATGTTTATCATAGACAATATGATAGTCTTTATGTGATGTTTTAGTGAGTATACTTTTGGAAGTATCTCTAACAATCTTTGATGGATCACTAATTGTGATGGGTATTTTCCCTCATGCTGCATCTCGTTCTCTTTCCTCTCTCGTTTTAGCAGGACGTAAAATAAAAGGTTCACATGATTTATCATCATCAGTATGGGCTTTGGTCCACTGTTGAACCATATGTTTGACAGAATCATAATTAACCAGTTTTGATGTCATGAAATTAAGTGTGATTTCACGCACCTTTACACATGTTTTATCGAATCTAATTGGTATGCATAGTTTTTGGGTCCTCCAGAAACAAAAGAAGTAATGTGATTACCATCTTTGGGGTCAATTTCATTGGTTAAGTTACCCAGGTAATCCCCTAAAAGTGGTTCCCATAGATTATCCCTTTGACAGAGGATCACTGAATCCATGTTGTAGTAGACTTCTCTGTCTTGCAACCTATCCAAAACATCATATAATTTGAGTCTGGCATGCTCTGTTGTAAAACAGGCTATTACAATGTTCGTGCGTGTGTTTGTTTCTACAAATTCATTTTTGAATCTGTATTGTACCTCGGCACAGTATTCGCCCAAAAATATAACATTGGACACTTCAATGGTTGGACATGTTAATGCATTTAATAATTCTAGGGGTTTAGAGATCATTACTGTCTGCATTTGACAGTTAGCTTGGGCAAATTTGCCCCAAAAGCTGTTGAGTCCCACCTTACATACTGCCCTCATCCCCGTGTTATATTCGATGTTGTCAGGATTAGTTCAATGCCCTCTTTTTCCTTATACTTTCTACAATAGGTTTCTTTATCTTCGTCAGTCTTCACCCATGTTGGCCAACCCAAGCATTCCTGCTTTGGTTTCAAAAAGCAATTCACATAATCTGTGAACAATCCCCCCGTTTTTGTTTCCATATCATATTCCTCCTTGTTAGGAAAATGCCAAACTTGACAAATTTGAGATTTCTGTATCCCTTTTCAATAGCTTTCTGCACTTCCAATGATACCCATGTACCATAAAGCATTCGTTTTTCATCTGTATGATCACACCGTGTTGTTTGCTTATGCACAGCGCATGTGTAACATAGACAAAAGAGGAGTTTCCCTTCAAGTTTGAGAGGTAAGACCGGATGATATAAATCGAATGGCAGTAAAATGGCACATTTAATGATCCCAAAGTAATTTTCCACAGGCTCAAAATTATTATCAATAATAATAGGGTGACCGACAGGATAGGCTTTCGGTTTGTTCGTATAAGGATATAAAGACGTAAAGTCAACATATTAAATTTTTTCTGAGCCCTTGACTTTATAAAAGAGGGGGCTTGCATTGACCCTTCCGCCAAAAAATGCATCGCATGGGACGATTTGTTCTTTCACATGGAAATCTTGTAATAGATGTGCAATATTATCTGTGTTTGAATTTAACAGCATATCAAATTCATGTTCCCAAATTTCTACCACGTTATAACCCAAGGCTCGTAAGCTGTCTACCTTCTCTCTCGTGTCACAATACAAATCCCCCGTAGACTTATTTGTAGCAGGATTCAGAATGGTTTCCCTATAACAAGAGAGACAACCATGATAAAAACAACCATGAAATTTATAGACTGTTTTTGTTGTTTTACAAAAACCATCCACATGCATGTATACCGTACAAATTTCTTTCACCCCCGTTCTTTGCATGTTGAATGTTGATTTTATGTTTTTGGGACAAATAATGCAACCATTTGAGAGCTTTGACACTGTGAATTACCTTCCTCATACCCAAGATGGTGGATGAGGGCTATGGTTTCTGGCTTGAGGAATAAAGCTCTATATGCTAAATTACAAGCACTTGCAGTGGTTACTGAAGACCTATATATGGATCGACACCTGTGAAGAGTTCTTCTGTCTTGGTCAGTGATTTAAATATTACTCTAATTTTAACCATATAACGGCACAGAATATCTACATCGCTTCGACAATACGTAACAAGTTCTTTTTGCAAATCAAACTCAACACCCTTTTCTTTTTCCCTATTATACCACTCCATAAATTCTTTTCTTTCTGGTGGCATCATTTTTGTCAATTCCATAATATTTTGGTTCTGGAAGAGGATGCCCACATAATTTTGATTTTAAGAGGTGCTGAGAAAATAGAGGAAATGGCCTTTTACAAGTTCCTGAATGCCAAACGCCTTTGGAAATTTTCGTAAGGGTAGAGTCACAAAACTTAAACTGTCTAGAATTCTAATTCTGGGATCTTTTATTTCGATCATGATTGAATTAGCGCCCCTTGATACCACAGTAGGTGGACGAACTGTTTTACGATCTATCAAATATTCCAATAAAAAATATCTATCATAGGCCTGCATATTATGTGCAAAAACAATACTATCATGATATTGTTTAGAAAAAGCCAATCTCCAAACTGTTTTAAAGTGTCCGGTCCTTTAAAAACCACTTCCCTTTCACCCTCCTTTCCACAGTTTTCACAATCTTTGACTTCATCATGATCTAGACATTTTGTACACGCCCACTGACATACCACTAAATTTAGAACATGTTTCCCAGTATCTTGCACACATTCAAAGTCAAAAAATAAGTATTTAACCCCATACCGTCACTTTAGTCTTTTTGATGGTTTAGGTTGGTATTTTAGATTTTCCTCAGGCCCTTCTCCTCTTCATCAGCATCTGTCTTTCTTTGATTTAAACTTGTGACCTGAATTTTGGTTCGCATGCGTAGCATTATGTGAACCTTTGTAATGGCGATTACGTCCGTCCGGCTGTCCACAGATTTGTCCTGAGATTTCCTCAGAAATGTTAAAGTTTCTACAGATAACCTTATGGAAGGTTAGAATTTTCTTATAAAATGTTAAAGTTTTTCAGAGATACTTAAGATAGGATTGAAGATTAGTTTCCTTAAAAAGTCTACAACACATTTGATATTTTCTTAGAAGATAACTGTAAAATGATATAATTTTCCAATATTCTTCAGAGATCTTCAAATCTCTCTTGTAGTACTTGAGATTTAAAATCCTTAGAATTCTTCAAAATATTTGGGCACCAACAGTTGTATCAGGCATGATTTTTTAAACTCCACCTTTATTATTGTGCCATTTGCATAAAGTTGCTACAGTATTATGACCTGACCAGACTGTTTTATTCAATATGTTTAGTCAGGGAGTGTGACAGAATGTGATTGCATATACACATAGGAAGGAATGCCTTGTGGGACATGGTGGGGGCCATGAAGGACATATGATTTAATATTTACCATGTTGTATACACCAAGGGCTATATCAGGCATAATTATTTGACTCCACCTTTTTCTCTTATTCAACAACCATTTGCATATAATTTATTATATGAATTGACACTTTAATACATAGTATGCTCAATCAGGGACTGTGATAGCTAGGATGAGACTTCTTATGGAGCTTATGGGATGTCATGTGAGACATGGGGTGGGATGCCATGTGGGACATGGGGTGGGATGCCATGTGGGACATGAGGTGGGATGCCATGTGGAACAGGGTGGAATGCCACATAGGATATATGGTAGAATGCCATGCAGGACATAAGGTGGATTGCCATGGGATGGAATGTCATGTGGAACATGGGATGATATGGGATATCATGAGGGACATGGCATCCCACCCCATTTCAACAAGTCATTTGCATATAAGTTATTATATGAACTGACACTTTCATACATAGTATGCTTAATCAGGTACTGTGATTGCTAGGATGAGACTTCTTATGGAGCCTATGGGACATCATGTGAGGCATAGGGTGGGATGCCATGTGGGACATGGGGTGGGATGCCATGTGTGACATGGGATGGGATGCCATGTGGGACATGGGGTGGGATGCCATGTGGGGCATGGGGTGGGATGCCATGTGGGGCATGGGGTGGGATGCCATGTGGGGCATGGGGTGGGATGCCATGTGGAACAGGGTGGAATGCCACATAATATATGTGGTGGAATGCCATGCAGGACATAGGGTGGATTGCCATGGGATGGAATGTCATGTGGGACATGGGATGTCATGTGGGACATGGCGTCCCACCCCATTCTAACAAGTCATTTGCATATAAGTTATTATATGAACTGACACTTTTATACTTAGTATGCTCAATCAGGGACTGTGATCGCTAGGATGAGACTTCTTATGGAGCCTATGGGATGTCATGTGGGACATGGGGTGGGATGTCATGTGGGACATGGGGTGGGATGCCATATGGGACACGGGGTGGGATGCCATGTGGGACACGGGTGGGATGCCATGTGGGACATGAGGTGGGATGCCATGTGGGACATGGGGTGGGATGCTATGTGGGACTTGGGGTGGGATGCCATGCGACATGGGGTGGGATGCCATGTGGGGCATGGGGTGGGATGCCATGTGGGACATGGGGTGGGATGCCATGTGGGACATGGGGTGGGATGCCATGTGGGACATGGGGTGGGATGCCATGTGGGACACGGGGTGAAATGCCATGTTGGACACGGGTGGGATGCCATGTGGGACACGGGGTGGGATGCTATGTGGGACATGGGGTGGGATGCTATATGGGACATGTGGTGGGATGCCATGTACGACATTGGGTGGGATGCCATGTACGACATGGGGTGGGATGCCATGTGGGACATGGGGTGGGATGCCATGTGGGACATGGGGTGGGATGCCATGTGGGACATGGGGTGGGATGCCATGTGGGACATGGAATGGGATGCCATGTGGGACATGGGGTGAGATGCCATGTGGAACAGGGTAGAATGCCATGTGGGACATGGTGGGATGCCATGAGTAACACAGAGTGTGACATAGGTTGGGATGCCATGTGTGACATCAGGTAGGATGCCATGTGTGACATAAGGTAGGATGCCATGTGTGATATAGGGTAGGAGGCTATGTGGGACATAGGGTAGGAGGCCATGGGTCATGGGATGTGATGCCATGTGGGACATAAAGTTGGATGATATTAGGACATTAGGAGGGAAACCATGTGGAACATATGGTGGGATGCTATGTGGAACATCAGGTGGGAAGCCACTGATGCGGGACACAGGGAGGGATGCCATGTGGGACATAGGGAGGGATGTCATGTGGTACATATGGTTGGATTAATGTGGGACATACATGTAGGTTGGAATCCATGTGGGTTATAGCGTAGGATGCCATGTGGGACATGGTGGATTGCCATGTGGGACATATGGTGGAATGCCATGTGAGACACTGTATGGTGGTTTGCCATGTGGGAGATATGGTGGAATGCCATGTGGGACCAGGCATGGGATGTCTTGTGGGACATGAGGTGGGATGTCATTTGGTACATGGGATGTGGGACATAGGGTGGAATGCCATGTGGGTCATAGGATTGGATGCCCTGTGTGACATATGATGGAATGCCATGTGGTACATGGGGTCTTATGTGGAAGATATGGTGGAATGCCATGTGGAAGATATGGGGGGAATGCCATGTGGGACATGGGGTGGGATGCCATGTGGGACATGGGGTGAGATGCCATGTGGTACATTGGATGCCATGTGGGACTTTGTGTGAGATGCCAATTTTAATATTGGGGGGGTCATATTATGTGGGTGTCAGTTTGCATAGGCATGCGAACCATTAAAGTGTTTACCATTCTAGTTTTAAATTGTTTCTACGTTGACCGGTTTCATGTAACATTGATGTGATAATCGTTTCACATATTCCTTACAAATGTTACAGAAGTCATCAGCACAGTCATGCTCCTTTAAAGTCTTCTTATATTTACTAAAATCGTAAGTGGGGCAACCTTTTTTACAACGAAAAAGTTTTTCACATATGAAAATCTTTTTCGATTTACCCTTTTTAATTTGATGATTGTGGTACTATGTGTCGTTTTTGAAAATTCGATTACAATTAGAATATACATGCTTAGCACACTTATCATTAAAATCCTCCCCACAACATGTATAACATGCACTACAAACAAGATCACACATATGATGTGCAGGCACAGAGTATGTTTTCAAACATTTATTACAAAAATATTTTGCACTTAAAAATCCAGCCATGGAGGTAATGACATGATAATGATTCCCTGCATGATATAAGAAAATTGTGTTAGCAGCTTCGGGACCCTCAAATATGGGTAAGTTCTGGTTTTCCCCACTATAAATAATAAGACTGTATTCAGGTAACAGCACCTTTTGAAATTGATCATACATTAAAGCATTTACAAAACCTGGTTGAACATTCGCCCTTGCATAAAGCTCCAGTGCTTTTTCTTGTACTGGACCATATCCTTTTCTGATACTTTCACATTGTGGGTTGTTTTCCTATTGAAATATGATTAGGCCACGATGACTGCCCTACCAAATTATATATTTTCTGTTTCTGTAGGAGGTGCCGTAGTTCTTGATATGCTTTTCTTTTCTTTTGCAAAAGCTTCCTGCATGAGAAGCAAAAATTTTCTACGAGCCCCTCCATTGGGATTCCTGATGATCATGAAGTGAATCGTCACTCCTTCATGGAGATAAAAATCTTTATTCGACTGAAGAATTTTTTCAAGTTCTTCAAAAAAATTCTCAGCGGAAAAATCTCTTTTCAACATGAACGGTATGGCAATAGGGTAATCTAGCTCAGGTGAAATAATAACAAAACGAAGAAAATCTGTGTCTGCAACATCACTCAACTGATGGGCAACAAGGTTTTCAAAAGCAAATGAAAGCAGTGCAATTAAGAATATCCTGAATATTTTGTTGAAATCTTTCTAGGTTTTCCATATCTAGGTTCAAGCTATACGATCTTTGTTCACCAATAAAATATCAATGATGGCGAATATGTAATAAATTCAACCTTACAAGTTCATTGAATTCGGGTTGCCTATTGCTTTCATCACCCTTGTCCCCCTTCAACTGCCCATCAACGGTGTTTTCTAAACTATGTATTTTATCATTTTCAAAGTCATTTTGATCACGACTGATAACATTTGTGTCATGGTTACTATAAGCATGAATATTACTACCATCTCCTGACAGTGCGCCACTTAAATTGCTTTCATTCCTGACATCAAATAGACCCTTAGTACCGTCTTTACCAATCCTATCACTAACAGATATAACACTCTCTTTGCTATTATTATGGTCATCTCTATCATTCTGACTAACTACATTTTTCTCATTCCAACTAAAATTATCTATTATCTCTGCCATGTCATTACTTACTTCAAACGAACTTAAATTTTGTGAAGCTTGAAAGCTTTTAGATGGGACAGTGAAATCAGTTGCCCCTGGTTCTTGTACATCCACTTCATTATTATCTAAAATACCTCTAAACTGTATGATGGGCTTGCGATAACCTCTTTGCCCGTTGGCCACAATATGATGAATGACCCCTTCATCCAGTTGAGGAAATATTGTTTGCAGTTTCTCTCTCTGCCTCTGCTCCAATAATCGTCGTTGTCTTAAAAGCCGTGTCCTTCGATGAATTTTCATTTCTTCCAACACGTAATTCAGAATCTCCTCTGAAACACTTTTAGGGAAAACATATTCAAAATCTTTTTTGGTCGGTTGACCAAACACAAAATAGATTTTCTGGTTTACCAGATTTATTAATTTGCCTCCAACTTTCCATCCTGGATTAAAACTTTTAATCAGACGAGTATAGTTTTTCTTATAGATCAAAATGGTACGGCAAGCTCTGTTCCAATAAATAGACTAACTGTAAAGTGCAAAAATTTCTGATTTGTAATATTAGGGTCAAAAGATGATTAAAATCAAGTTTCAAAGTAAAATATCCAGCAGATTTTTTTATTTTATGACAGCATACAATGTACCAATATTCCAATAATAAAATTGATAAGAGTTTGAAAATATGTAATCATCAGCCAAAAAACGGCAGAAAAGAACATGTAAGTGAAAATTGAAACACCTATGCTTTGCTTGACATAAACTCCCCTTTATATTCTGTTAAAATGTTTTGTAAACATTATGTTTCATAGCAAATGTCAAGATAAACAAATAGACATCACCATCTTTCAGTGTCCTAGGAAATGTCCTTGATTGTTCTTTATATGTAAACAATCTTACTTAGCCAGACATTGTTCGAAACAATGACTTTCTCTCATGCTGTTTGTCCAGTGGTACCTCCATGGTTTGTCCCTCCATAAAAAAATTAATAATTGCTTTTATTGGTGAATTCTGCATGCTGTACACACAACAATCAATCTGATCCATCAAAGTAAAATTGTACAGGTGGGTATGGAGTTAGTTCTGCTATTGCTTCTCCTACCTTGGGAAACAAATGCTGTAGTTCTTTCCACTGCTTCATTTTTAGCACGCGACCTTTACGAGTTGGTATAGACTCTTCTTCCATGAACAGATGAACATCTACATAGATATTGTTTTTGAAACGTTTTACACACATTATACTTCATCACTCAGTGGCCACTTGTTTGATTCCATGTCCTCCTTAGAGGATGAACTGATTAATTTGGAAATTGCTTTGTTCACCTTCGGAGTCAAGTGTTTCATCGCTTCCCACTGCGTCGTTTTAAGTGCGATTCCTTTTTTCGTCGGAAAATATTTTACCCCAAACTGCTGACATGCTCTCAGATGAATATAAACTCGTCCTTCATAAACATTCACCGAGATGAAATCATCGTTTCCCAGATAGTAATGATACTATCCATTCAGTTGCAAACCCTGTTTAATATCCGGAGGCACAACTACATTTTCATCTTTCCTTTCTGGTGTGTCTTTCTTTTCTGGTTCGTCTCTCTTTTGTTGGGTTTCACTGGATTCTTCCACAATCACAAGTTCAGAATCAAACTTATTAGGATTAATCCCTGCTTTATCTGCGCCATACGAAAATGCCATGATTATTTAAGGGTAAGTTGAAACTTGCTTTCCAAACTTTAGAAGTTCAATTTAGGGTAGTACCGCCGTATCTTGTTTTTTGGCTGAAAATGCTACCTAATGTATGAGGAGCAGGGGCTTGTATTTAAATCCTTTTCCCTAACAACCGTTTGTGTAGTCATTTGGTCCTACGTTCACAATACTGTACTCAAAACATTTCTGTTTCCATGGTCTCTTCTTCCCTGACAACAAATTTTCAAAACTGTATCTAATTTTTAGCTCTTTTTCCTTCTGTTTTCTTCAATTTTCTTCACTTTTTTTTTCTTCTCTTTTCTCGTTTTTTAATTGATATTTATTATCTTTTTTGATCTCTACATTCGTTTTTTTTTTTTTTGTACTTTTTTAAATCTGTACATAGGTTTTTAATTCAAATTTCTTCATTTTATCTCTTCATTCGTTTTTAATTTATACTTAGTCTTCGTTATCTCTACATTTTTTCAATTTATATATATATTTTTAATTTCTTTATTCTTTTTGGAATTTATTTTTACTCTTTTTTCTGTGTTTTGCATACTCTATTTATATAAGTATACTCTCCCTCCAGCCATTTGTTTTCCTTAACAATCCCTTTCTCTCTAAATGCTTTCTGTTGCCATGTGACGTCAGCTCATGACTATTCTTACACTTCAACCCCAGTGCTAAACCTTCTTTCTAGGCCTGTATGACGTCACTGATCTGTTTCTACCTACCCGATGACGTCATGTCGCTTTGGGGATCACTGATGTCATGCTGACGTCAAAATATGACGTCACTTCCTGAAGTGTCCTCAAAAGGGTCACTCCCTGAAGTGTCCTTAAAATGGTTCTACCTGAGGTGTCATTATTTCTACTATGGGGTGTCATTTGGGACATGGGGTTGGATGCCATGTGCGACATGGGGTGGGATGCCATGTGGGGCATGGGGTGAGATGCCTTGAGTAACACAGAATGTGACATAGGTTGGGATGTCATGTGTGACATAGGGTAGGAGGCTATGTGGGACATAGGGTAGAAGGCCATGGAGACATGCGATGTGATTGTAGGATGTCATTGGGACATTGAGAGAGATACCATGTGGAACATTAAGGACATCAAGTGGGAAGCCACTGATGTGGGACATACTGTGGTATACCATGGGGGACATGGAGAGATGCCATGTGGGACACAGGGAGGGATGCCATGTGGGACACAGGGAGGGATGCCATGTGGGGCATATGGTGGAATGCCATGTGGGACATATGGTGGAATGCCATGTGAGACATACCGTATGGTGGTTTGCCATGTGGGAGATATGGTAGAATGCCATGTTAGACAAGGCATGGGTTGGGATGTCATTTGGCATGGCACATGGGATTGGATCCATGTGGAACATAGGGTGGGATGCCATGTGGGACATTGGGTGGGATGACATGTGGGAGATATGGTGGAATGCCATATGGGACAAGGGATGGGATCGGATGTCATGTGGGACATGGGGTGGGATGCCATATGGGACATGGGATGCCATATGGGACTTAGTGTGAGATTCCATTTTTATAATTGGCCGGGTTTTATGATGTGGGTGTCAATTTGCATGGGCTTGCGAACAATGACAGTATTTACCGATCTAGTTTCATATATGATAGAGACAATTTTTAGAAACAAAAGTGGTGAAAAAACCATGTAAATCTGTGATGCCATAGAGACAATTTCAACAAATCGTCATTAGTTTTCTTTATAAGTAATTTTGATTATTTTCTTATTGAAGTTGTGATGCACACCAAGAAGAAAACAAAACGTTTTCTTGTAAATTTATTCCACCCTACAGTATCTCTATAATGAATAAAAATACTATTTGATAATGTAAAAATTCATTCATAAAATCTGTGCTGGAATTGCCTTGTGACATCACCAAGCTGAAGGACATATACTGTATGTGTTGTTTTTAAGAACATTTTTCCCACTCCTAAAAGGAATAAGATATTAACATAGTTCTTTCACCACTTTGTTTGTATAAAATTTCTGTATCATATATGAAAAATTGAAAATTCCTGGGAATATTCCTTTAACACACTCCTGTCTATATCCTACAGTGTACTGTACAAAAATGCTGATGTGATGCAGTCATGGGGGTTTAATGAGTGCATTCATCTTAAGTGGCAAAATGTCTGGAAAGCTGAAGAAACTGACCTGCGACATCAACCTTGATGATCCTGTCTCTCTGAGCTCATCTTCAGAAAGTGATCTGGTGGAGGATGATGATCATCTGGGGTTCATTGGACAGCTCTCCTTCCATGACTCCTTGGATGATGCAGATGATGACGATGATGATCAACGAAGTAGGTGCTCAGCAGCTTCCTTTGCATCTACAGGTGGCACAGGTGAGTGAATGCAGATCTGTAACTATTTACATTTGTGCAAATACTTATTTTCATATAGGATTCTGTAGTGAAGGACAATGAGTATATAGGCCACTAAAAAAAAAAAAAAAAAAAAAAATCCATGCAAAAAATTGCTCAGAAATATTCTTCCGTATAAATGGAAAAAACAAATTGGAGATTTTTTTTAAATGACAATGACACAATTTATTTGTAGCAAATAATAATACATATGTTTAACAGACAAATTGTATACATCTTCAAATTAACAAAATACTTTTTTTCTTTGTCTTGTGTCTAATTCGTAAATTATTGCATAGAAAAGGAGAAAACTGAAGTGTAATACTTATATAATGTCTCCCCAAAACATCATTTTCAAGATAAATCAGAAAATTTGTGATAATACAACATAAATGTGTACAACAAGATGCCATAGGAAAAACCTTTGAGAACAAAAAGAAAATGATAAATAAAAGGAAATGAGAAGAAAGAAGAAATTATAAGATTAGGTAATTGCACACTTGCACAATTTAAATACTGGAAGTTAATGTTAATGCACCTGAGATGCCAATCATTTTTTTTTTTTAGAATTACGTTTTACATTTTTTGTACTATCACCAAGTAAGTTTCTGAGTTTGACTCCTGAGGTGGAGATACACGATTAATTTCTCTTTGTTTTTACATACATGTACTTTTGTTTGAAATTATTTTTGTTGTCTTCTATTATATCTATCATTGGATGCCATTGAAAAGAAGCTTTGTAGGTTCTGTGGTAATTACATCTGATATCTTTACACATAAATACTCCTGTATTGACGTCAATTATATGTGATAGTCTTTGTTTGTAATTTGCAGAAAAGTTTTTGGTATGGTATAAATAATTAGCAGTACATACAGTACAAAAAACCTTCTTTTGTTTTAAGAATAAGGGAGTAATATTATAATTATATGTATTTCCCCAAACTTTAGCACAATAATTGAGATAAGGTAGAAAAATTGCACAATATACAGTATAGAGTGCATGTCTATTTAAAACTCGACTGGCTTTACGATAATTGCAATAAAGATAATGAAGGGCCGTAATAAGCAAAACGAGTTAAATCTAGTTATTTACCATGTGATTATCTGTAAATCTTAACTTAAAGGCAAAAATATCATTCACAAAGAAGTAATGATTGTCATTAATAAAGTTAATTTAGTTAATTTGATAGAGGTTGCAAACTGTTATCAGTTGCATGACTGTCAGATTTGTTGCAAACTGTTTCAATCGCATGACTGTCAGATATTTGATAGAGGTTGCAAACTGTTTATCAGTTGCATAACTGTCAGAGATTTGTTGCAAACTGTTATCAGTCGCATGACTGTCAGAGATATGATAGAGGTTGCAAACTGTTATCAGTTCCATGACTGTCAGAGATTTGATAGAGGTTGCAAACTGTTATCAGTCGCATGACTGTCATCAGTCGCATGACTGTCAGAGATTTGATAGAGGTTGCAAACTGTTATCAGTTGCATGACTGTCAGAGATTTGATAGAGGTTGCAAACTGTTATCAGCGCATGACTGTCAGAGATATGATAGAGGTTGCAAACTGTTATCAGCACATGACTGTCAGAGATTTGATAGAGGTTGCAAACTGTTATCAGCGCATGACTGTCAGAGATATGATAGAGGTTGCAAACTGTTATCAGCACATGACTGTCAGAGATTTGATAGAGGTTGCAAACTGTTATCAGTTGCATGACTGTCAGAGGTTTGTTGCAAACTGTTATCAGCGCATGACTGTCAGAGATTTGATAGAGGTTGCAAACTGTTATCAGTCGCATGACTGTCATCAGTCGCATGACTGTCAGAGATTTGATAGAGGTTGCAAACTGTTATCAGTTGCATGACTGTCAGAGATTTGATAGAGGTTGCAAACTGTTATCAGCGCATGACTGTCAGAGGTTTGATAGAGGTTGCAAACTGTTATCAGTTGCATGACTGTCAGAGGTTTGTTGCAAACTGTTATCAGCGCATGACTGTCAGAGATTTGATAGAGGTTGCAAACTGTTATCAGCGCATGACTGTCAGAGATTTGATAGAGGTTGCAAACTGTTATCAGCGCATGACTGTCAGAGATTTGATAGAGGTTGCAAACTGTTATCAGCGCATGACTGTCAGAGATTTGATAGAGGTTGCAAACTGTTATCAGTCGCATGATTGTCAGAGATTTGATAGAGGTTGCAAACTGTTATCAGTGCATGACTGTCAGAGATATGATAGAGGATGCAAACTGTTATCAGCACATGACTGTCAGAGGTTTGATAGAGGTTGCAAACTGTTATCAGCGCATGACTGTCAGAGATTTGATAGAGGTTGCAAACTGTTATCAGCGCATGACTGTCAGAGATTTGATAGAGGTTGCAAACTGTTATCAGCGCATGACTGTCAGAGGTTTGATAGAGGTTGCAAACTGTTATCAGCGCATGACTGTCAGAGATTTGATAGAGGTTGCAAACTGTTATCAGCGCATGACTGTCAGAGATTTGATAGAGGTTGCAAACTGTTATCAGTTGCATGACTGTCAGAGATTTGATAGAGGTTGCAAACTGTTATCAGTGCATGACTGTCAGAGATATGATAGAGGATGCAAACTGTTATCAGCACATGACTGTCAGAGGTTTGATAGAGGTTGCAAACTGTTATCAGCGCATGACTGTCAGAGATTTGATAGAGGTTGCAAACTGTTATCAGCGCATGACTGTCAGAGATTTGATAGAGGTTGCAAACTGTTATCAGCGCATGACTGTCAGAGGTTTGATAGAGGTTGCAAACTGTTATCAGCGCATGACTGTCAGAGATTTGATAGAGGTTGCAAACTGTTATCAGCGCATGACTGTCAGAGATTTGATAGAGGTTGCAAACTGTTATCAGTTGCATGACTGTCAGAGATTTGATAGAGGTTGCAAACTGTTATCAGCGCATGACTGTCAGAGATTTGATAGAGGTTGCAAACTGTTATCAGCGCATGACTGTCAGAGATTTGATAGAGGTTGCAAACTGTTATCAGCGCATGACTGTCAGAGGTTTGATAGAGGTTGCAAACTGTTATCAGCGCATGACTGTCAGAGGTTTGATAGAGGTTGCAAACTGTTATCAGCACATGACTGTTAGAGATTTGATAGAGGTTGCAAACTGTTATCAGCGCATGACTGTCAGAGATTTGATAGAGGTTGCTAACAGTTATCAGCGCATGACTGTCAGAGATTTGATAGAGGTTGCAAACTGTTATCAGTTCCATGATTGTCAGAGATATGATAGAGGTTGCAAACTGTTATCAGCACATGACTGTCAGAGATTTGATAGAGGTTGCAAACTGTTATCAGTTGCATGACTGTCAGGTTTGTTGCAAACTGTTATCAGCGCATGACTGTCAGAGATTTGATAGAGGTTGCAAACTGTTATCAGCGCATGACTGTCAGAGGTTTGATAGAGGTTGCAAACTGTTATCAGCGCATGACTGTCAGAGGTTTGATAGAGGTTGCAAACTGTTATCAGCGCATGACTGTCAGAGATTTGATAGAGGTTGCTAACAGTTATCAGCGCATGACTGTCAGAGATTTGATAGAGGTTGCAAACTGTTATCAGTTCCATGATTGTCAGAGATTTGATAGAGGTTGCAAACTGTTATCAGCGCATGACTGTCAGAGATTTGATAGAGGTTGCAAACTGTTATCAGTTCCATGACTGTCAGAGATTTGATAGAGGTTGCAAACTGTTATCAGCACATGACTGTCAGAGATTTGTTGCAAACTGTTATCAGCGCATGACTGTCAGAGATTTGATAGAGGTTGCAAACTGTTATCAGTTCCATGACTGTCAGAGATTTGATAGAGGTTGCAAACTGTTATCAGCGCATGACTGTCAGAGATTTGATAGAGGTTGCAAACTGTTATCAGTCGCATGATTGTCAGAGATTTGATAGAGGTTGCAAACTGTTATCAGTCGCATGATTGTCAGAGATTTGATAGAGGTTGCAAACTGTTATCAGCGCATGACTGTCAGAGATTTGATAGAGGTTGCAAACTGTTATATCAGAGATTTGATAGAGGTTGCAAACTGTTACATGACTGTCAGAGATTTGTTGCAAACTGTTATCAGCGCATGACTGTCAGAGATTTGATAGAGGTTGCAAACTGTTATCAGTTCCATGACTGTCAGAGATTTGATAGAGGTTGCAAACTGTTATCAGCACATGACTGTCAGAGGTTTGATAGAGGTTGCAAACTGTTATCAGTTCCATGACTGTCAGAGATTTGATAGAGGTTGCAAACTGTTATCAGTTCCATGACTGTCAGAGATTTGATAGAGGTTGCAAACTGTTATCAGCACATGACTGTCAGAGGTTTGATAGAGGTTGCAAACTGTTATCAGTTCCATGACTGTCAGAGATTTGATAGAGGTTGCAAACTGTTATCAGCGCATGACTGTCAGAGATTTGATAGAGGTTGCAAACTGTTATCAGCGCATGACTGTCAGAGATTTGATAGAGTTTGCAAACTGTTATCAGCGCATGACTGTCAGAGATTTGATAGAGGTTGCAAACTGTTATCAGTTCCATGACTGTCAGAGATTTGATAGAGGTTAAAAACTGTTATCAGCGCATGACTGTCAGAGGTTTGATAGAGGTTGCAAACTGTTATCAGTTGCATGACTGTCAGAGGTTTGTTGCAAACTGTTATCAGCGCATGACTGTCAGAGATTTGATAGAGGTTGCAAACTGTTATCAGCGCATGACTGTCAGAGATTTGATAGAGGTTGCAAACTGTTATCAGCGCATGACTGTCAGAGATTTGATAGAGGTTGCAAACTGTTATCAGCGCATGACTGTCAGAGATTTGATAGAGGTTGCAAACTGTTATCAGTCGCATGATTGTCAGAGATTTGATAGAGGTTGCAAACTGTTATCAGTGCATGACTGTCAGAGATATGATAGAGGATGCAAACTGTTATCAGCACATGACTGTCAGAGGTTTGATAGAGGTTGCAAACTGTTATCAGCGCATGACTGTCAGAGATTTGATAGAGGTTGCAAACTGTTATCAGCGCATGACTGTCAGAGATTTGATAGAGGTTGCAAACTGTTATCAGCGCATGACTGTCAGAGGTTTGATAGAGGTTGCAAACTGTTATCAGCGCATGACTGTCAGAGATTTGATAGAGGTTGCAAACTGTTATCAGCGCATGACTGTCAGAGATTTGATAGAGGTTGCAAACTGTTATCAGTTGCATGACTGTCAGAGATTTGATAGAGGTTGCAAACTGTTATCAGCGCATGACTGTCAGAGATTTGATAGAGGTTGCAAACTGTTATCAGCGCATGACTGTCAGAGATTTGATAGAGGTTGCAAACTGTTATCAGCGCATGACTGTCAGAGGTTTGATAGAGGTTGCAAACTGTTATCAGCGCATGACTGTCAGAGGTTTGATAGAGGTTGCAAACTGTTATCAGCACATGACTGTTAGAGATTTGATAGAGGTTGCAAACTGTTATCAGCGCATGACTGTCAGAGATTTGATAGAGGTTGCTAACAGTTATCAGCGCATGACTGTCAGAGATTTGATAGAGGTTGCAAACTGTTATCAGTTCCATGATTGTCAGAGATATGATAGAGGTTGCAAACTGTTATCAGCACATGACTGTCAGAGATTTGATAGAGGTTGCAAACTGTTATCAGTTGCATGACTGTCAGAGGTTTGTTGCAAACTGTTATCAGCGCATGACTGTCAGAGATTTGATAGAGGTTGCAAACTGTTATCAGCGCATGACTGTCAGAGGTTTGATAGAGGTTGCAAACTGTTATCAGCGCATGACTGTCAGAGGTTTGATAGAGGTTGCAAACTGTTATCAGCGCATGACTGTCAGAGATTTGATAGAGGTTGCTAACAGTTATCAGCGCATGACTGTCAGAGATTTGATAGAGGTTGCAAACTGTTATCAGTTCCATGATTGTCAGAGATTTGATAGAGGTTGCAAACTGTTATCAGCGCATGACTGTCAGAGATTTGATAGAGGTTGCAAACTGTTATCAGTTCCATGACTGTCAGAGATTTGATAGAGGTTGCAAACTGTTATCAGCACATGACTGTCAGAGATTTGTTGCAAACTGTTATCAGCGCATGACTGTCAGAGATTTGATAGAGGTTGCAAACTGTTATCAGTTCCATGACTGTCAGAGATTTGATAGAGGTTGCAAACTGTTATCAGCGCATGACTCAGAGATTTGATAGAGGTTGCAAACTGTTATCAGTCGCATGATTGTCAGAGATTTGATAGAGGTTGCAAACTGTTATCAGCGCATGACTGTCAGAGATTTGATAGAGGTTGCAAACTGTTATCAGCGCATGACTGTCAGAGATTTGATAGAGGTTGCAAACTGTTATCAGCACATGACTGTCAGAGATTTGTTGCAAACTGTTATCAGCGCATGACTGTCAGAGATTTGATAGAGGTTGCAAACTGTTATCAGTTCCATGACTGTCAGAGATTTGATAGAGGTTGCAAACTGTTATCAGCACATGACTGTCAGAGGTTTGATAGAGGTTGCAAACTGTTATCAGTTCCATGACTGTCAGAGATTTGATAGAGGTTGCAAACTGTTATCAGTTCCATGACTGTCAGAGATTTGATAGAGGTTGCAAACTGTTATCAGCACATGACTGTCAGAGGTTTGATAGAGGTTGCAAACTGTTATCAGTTCCATGACTGTCAGAGATTTGATAGAGGTTGCAAACTGTTATCAGCGCATGACTGTCAGAGATTTGATAGAGGTTGCAAACTGTTATCAGTGCATGACTGTCAGAGATTTGATAGAGTTTGCAAACTGTTATCAGCGCATGACTGTCAGAGATTTGATAGAGGTTGCAAACTGTTATCAGTTCCATGACTGTCAGAGATTTGATAGAGGTTAAAAACTGTTATCAGCGCATGACTGTCAGAGATTTGATAGAGGTTGCAAACTGTTATCAGCGCATGACTGTCAGAGATTTGATAGAGGTTGCAAACTGTTATCAGCGCATGACTGTCAGAGATTTGATAGAGGTTGCAAACTGTTATCAGCGCATGACTGTCAGAGATTTGATAGAGGTTGCAAAGTGTTATCAGCGCATGACTGTCAGAGGTTTGATAGAGGTTGCAAACTGTTATCAGCGCATGACTGTCAGAGATTTGATAGAGGTTGCAAACTGTTATCAGTTGCATTACTGTCAGAGGTTTGATAGAGGTTGCAAACTGTTATCAGCGCATGACTGTCAGAGATTTGATAGAGGTTGCAAAGTGTTATCAGCGCATGACTGTCAGAGGTTTGATAGAGGTTGCAAACTGTTATCAGCGCATGACTGTCAGAGATTTGATAGAGGTTGCAAACAGTTATCAGCGCATGACTGTCAGAGATTTGATAGAGGTTGCAAACTGTTATCAGCGCATGACTGTCAGAGATTTGATAGAGGTTGCAAACTGTTATCAGCGCATGACTGTCAGAGATTTGATAGAGGTTGCAAACTGTTATCAGCACATGACTGTCAGAGATTTGATAGAGGTTGCAAACTGTTATCAGTTGCATGACTGTCAGAGGTTTGATAGAGGTTGCAAACTGTTATCAGCGCATGACTATCAGAGATTTGATAGAGGTTGCAAACAGTTATCAGCACATGACTGTCAGAGATTTGATAGAGGTTGCAAACTGTTATCAGTTGCATGACTGTCAGAGGTTTGATAGAGGTTGCAAACTGTTATCAGCGCATGACTGTCAGAGATTTGATAGAGGTTGCAAACTGTTATCAGCGCATGACTGTCAGAGGTTTGTTGCAAACTGTTATCAGCGCATGACTGTCAGAGATTTGATAGAGGTTGCAAACTGTTATCAGCACACGACTGTCAGAGAAGCAGCAAACTGTTCATTGTTTTTATATACAGTGGAAAATTATCTTTCAAGATCTACATTTTACAGTTTGGGAGGGTTTTACTGATTTTACAGATAAAACTGCAGACTCACCATGTAGTTGGCACTTACTAGGAGGGTTTTACAGATATCCATCTTTTAGCGTTGCCACTGTATACCGAAGTCATCAATCAATAATGTCCGAAACTGTGCCCCCTGATTTGGGTCAATAAAATTTTAACAACAGCTCCAAACGAACATTCAAGTCATTATGTTTGATAAAACAAGTAGCAATTACACACAAAAATAATCCACTCCCATTATAAAAATGATATTACAATTTTGTAACAATGATTGTTATGTGTTCGATTGAATGAAATATCGGCCAATTTTGTAACGCTATTTTCCGGTCCACTTGATGGTCTGTGGTATGCACTTATGCCAAAAATGATATGGGCAATGTTTGGTGGGGAAAACACAATTATAAAGAAGGATTTTGTTGCCAATTCAAAGTGTAGAAATAATAACAAACAATTCTTAAGTAGAAAAATGAAATTTTAAGCTTTAAAATGATATATGCCTGAAGATAATACTAAATTGTGATACGTTTTTAGGTATTCAAAACAATTGAGGTTTTTGTCATTTTCTTCTTCTTTTAAAAAAAAGAAGAATATTTTAAATCAGGATTATGGAATTGAGAAGTAAATTTTTCCAGCTTTTCAAATATGTATTACTTGGATTGATCACATCACGTTGAGTTTAGTTCATGCAAATTGAGTCTCGAAGTTGGTGAGTATTAGTTAAAATTTGTCTTTATAGTAGTGGAACTACTATGGGGGGCTTATGTTTGTTATTATGTGCAAAATGGTAGTGCAATATATTTTATAATGTGATAGATTAATGTACTTCAATTGATCAAGTTCTTCTAATTTTTTTCTGTAATGAATATAGGCAGGCTTAACACACTGTGTAGGCCCTAGCTGGGTATGTTATGATATTGATAAACAGTTGAGTACATGAAGGCCAAGCCTAATGCTATGAAAGCAATAGGCCTACTACGTTAGGCTGCAGCTTTGCTTTTAACTTTAACTTTTCCACTGAAACTTAAGTTTTAGGCCTTGTGCCCTTTAATGGGTGTAAATTAACCATCACTTAACGTCTTTATATGATCAAGTATAAATTGGGCCCTTAAGTTCTTACTCTTAGGCGTAGTATTTGCATTTCATTTTAGAATTTTCATAGGCCCTATTTGTTAGGCCCAAATTGTAATTTGTTATTATTTTTTCTATGTGAAATTTTAATATTTGAAATAATTAATCAGTCAGTGTAATACAATTTAGAATGTTCAACACTAGGCCTGGTTCCCCTGCAGATGTCTGCTACAAAAGAAAAGAGGGCAGGCCTAGGCCCCTGTGAAAGTGCTGGTTTGAAAGAGGAAAGGATACTTTAATTTGTTTTGCGCTGTTGGGGTGTTGTGGTTGAGTGAAAATTGGAAGGTGGTGTTTTTTAGATTAATTCAGGGATTGTTTTTGAGTTTAAGGATTTTTTTCCTTTTCAAAATGTAAGATTCTATGGAGAAAAAAAATATGATACAATTGCATGTTCATCACTGCATGCATACATGTATATCACTGCATATAGAGCATGCGTATCTATGTATAGTGTGTGTACATATAATATATATATATATATATATATATATAAATATATTTATATATATATATTTATATATACAGTACCGATGCGAGCAGTTTGACAATTGCGCCAATAATTTTAATGCTGGTAAAGCGCCGGTAAGTTGCCGATAAAACGCCGGTAAGGCCGCCGATAAAGCGCCAAAAAAAACCTGTTCTGGAAGCCAAAAACGTGGTATACGTTTTCATGCAACTTGCTATTATGAGCGTTATTTTCCAATCACAACTCTTATTTCTTTTTACTGTGTGTAATATTTAACGTCTGCACACATACCGAACCTGCAAATTTCTTTAGTTCTAGATACGTTTAAACTGATACAAATTGCCGTTTTAAGCAAAATTAAGTATTTTATTTCTCGTGTCTTTTTAAAGGACACAGATCAGCCCACAATAAATTGGTAACGACAATGCAGAGTGTACCACAGAGATTTACGATCATTATTTATTTTCAATAAGTTCAACAAAAAACTTACAACCTGAAAAGTAAGGAACCGTGGCAACGCAACTTGTGTCTGCACTATCGGAGTGGGCACTGCCATTTTTTTTATACATCATAAAATGAAAATTGAATAAAATAATATAAACTGAAACTAAAATGATAAGCGAAATAAAAAGGATCGGCGCAATAAAAATAAACAAGTTTAACTTACTGAGATTCCCATGTTTTATTCCAAAATGAATAGTATTCCAAATAGTCGAGTAAAATTTTAACTCGTAAAAAAATATTTTCACCAAAATATTAAGAAACGTCAAAAACTTTTTAATATGTAGTTTCATATACTGTACAGTAAAAGTGAAACACGAAAGAAAAAAAAATGAAAAAAAATGAAATGAGAACAAATACAATTCTGAACTAAGCACTCTTTGCTTAGTGTAGACCCCCATGTTGAAAAGAATACATCACAATCTATGTCGGAAATCAGCGACTTTAGTAAACAGAAACATACATGCTGCTCCCACTATTTGAGAAGCCCAGGTGCTAAATGATTTCTTTATAATTAGATCGTGCAAAAATGTCTTTCCTTCCAACAAATACATGTATATTCTAGTTCTTACCCGAAACTTACGAACAATAAACTCCATTAACATTAATCTCTATGAAACACATACCGCAAAAACACGGCAAACTTCTAAAAAATCATAAATGATGCCGCAGTCCCATTTCCAGCACCTTTGACAGATTTGTTTACAAATTGACGCCAGCTGTGTCTGGACTTTGGCCTAGCGCGGTCCAATTAATTAAGATTGGCACGTTTAAAGAGGAATATTTACAATTTTCACATTTAAAGGGAAATACTTACAAAGGTGTATGCCCCCTCCCGATTTTCATGTTGTCTTTCAAATATTTGAAGTCTAAAGATAAAACTTGAGTTTGGTGGTTATGGGTAAGAGACCGGGGATTACAGCGTTTAATAGTGATTTGGAGGGGTATCCAGAGTGATTTCTTCTTCTACATGTTTAATTGATTATCATCAGGCCATCGAATTTAGGATGGGGGCATTCTCCTTTATGAAAACATACAGTAATTTGGTAGATTATCTCGTCTCCTCTCCAATTTTCTTCAATTTCTCCACAAAAATTAGAGTATTACGACAGCAAGGAGGGGGCGGATGGGGGCGGGTAAGGCGAGGGTGGTGGGTGAGTGGGTCTTTATTATGATCTCCTAGCTTGTTTGCAAGTTGAAGCGACAAACTGGGATCGTTAAACTATTTAATTTGGGGTAGGGGCAATCTCTATCATGAAAACATAATCTTGTAGATCGTATCGTTCCCCTCCCATTTTCTTAAATTTCTCCAAAAAAAATAGAAGTATTATGAATAGGAAGAAAAGGGTGGATAGGGGCGAGGTGGGGGCGGCAGTGCTATTGTTCTTTGTTAAGATCTCCGCGTTTCAGGTTTCAAACGGCAAATTTGATCACCAAACATTAAATTTGAGGTGGGGGAATTCTTTTTACTGTGAAAACATACTTGGTATATGATATTGTCCCTCCCCCACCCCATTTTCATTTGTTTTTCCGAATGAAAATAAGGCGATGCTTCCATCATCCCTCTCCCGTGCACAGTGAATTTCCTCATATTTCTCACTTCACAAAATGGTATATGTCCACTCCCCCTCCCGGTTTTGGTATTGTTATCTTTTTTTTTCTTTTCTTTTTTACGGCTTTTCCCCATTTTGAATGTTTACATAAAAGTGTCATGCATGCAGAATGTCTTTCAACAACTTAACGCCGCGTGGCCGAGGAGTTTGAGGAAACCTGTTGCCAGGTTATAAACCACTCAGAAGTAGTAACATGTGAAGGGGGACGCGGGCGGCATATCATTGAATGAGATATTTTGTTGTTTTTCTGACACAGCTCTAATGATTTTGCATTTAAAAGTAGAATTTATACTTATGCCATGTGTGGTAATATTTTGCTCTACATTAGCTTGGCGGCCATTTATTGGGGCGACAGCTCCCTACTCGGAAGGAATGTACCACTGGTTTATGGAAGTTTTTTTCATTCTTTGTTATGTGCAAAGATGGAAGTAGAAAATACGTTTTCAAAACAAGGAAATAGCATTTGTTTGCAGTTTTACAGCTTTTACATTTTTTGTTTTCTTGTATTTTCTGTGACGGAGAGTTTTAATAGAATTTTCTTTATCTTCGGAAACTTATTTTGTTAAACTTTTAAAGAGTTTTTTTTCGACCAGTACTTTAATATTCAGAATATAAATATCTGAGTAAGTTGATGTTGTTAATTTTGTTGTGTATTCTCCCATACTTTTTTTAAGTGCGATTTGTACATATTCCCGTAATTTTAAAGTTCTAACAAGTTGCTGTTCGCTGCAATAATCATTGCACAGCTTTTTCTGTCTCGTTTAAGGAATTTTGTCTTTTGAGATTGGAAAACAATTTTGCAAATCTTTTTTAACTTGACATGCTTTTGAAATATTCCATGGATCAATTATATGGCAAAAATTGTTTGCTTAAAATTGTTGGTTATACATATATCTATTTCACCGAGATTAAATTTACATACACAAATGTAGGTTACAAAATATTGGAATTACAAATAACAGAAAAGGAAAAAAGTACAAGCAATATTGCACGGGCGACTTGAAATAATCTGCACATTGAAAAGGAAAACACTAAGCTCGAAGGAGAGTAGAAACTTTATTTCCAGTTACGACTTGTCGTTATTAAATTCATGAATGAGTTAAGTTATTTTGATGTGATGTTCTAATATTCCGATCTGAATAATCCGATGTGATGTTCACATACAATTGATGTAGGCCCTAATAATACTTCGATATGATGTTTCAAACTCCCATTGCGCTTCTGATATTGTCGAACATTTTCACTCAATTTAGACCTTTCATTGATTACTTAACTGAACGGGCAGGGCAGTATTTTGATGTTATAATGACACTGTTATAACAACGCTAATATAATTTGTTTCGCAGTGGCGATGGCTTGTGAAACTGAACAAATTATCTTCCGATTTTGTCATTTTCAAAGTCGCCTATGAAGCCGCCAGTAAAGCACCGGTAGAACGCCGGTAAAGCGCTGGTAAAGCGCCGGTAAAACGCTGAAAAACTCGCCGGTGTTAAACTGCTCGCATCGGTACTGTATATATTTAAATATAAATATATATATATATATATATATATATATATATATATATATAAATATATATATATATATATTCAATATTCACTTCCAAGTTATACCTTACCTTCCATGCCATAAATATGCAATCTGGTCACATGACCTGATTCTAACGCACTTCTAACCGATTTTAAAAACGTAGTTACCAGCCAGCCCTCGCCTCCATATAACCTCTACTAACCCTCACTCTTTTTCAGCGCATTATTTTGACAACATCGCTGGAACTGGTCAAATTTTCTTTAATAAATTTAACTTTTTTCTAACAATTTTCCCCTTTTGCAGCTTCTACCAGGCAGGGTTTAACCCTTACTCTACCAGCACTATTTTGAAAATGCGCTCGGGAGGCGGGGCCAAAGACGGGGCACCCAAAACGGCGATAATATCGCCGCGTGGTAGAGTAAGGGTTAAGGCTGCTCTTTCTTATCTGGTTTGCCTTTTTAAGTCTTCTGAGTTAAGACGATGTAGCCATGGGTCCACGATTTCTTCGGTCCGACTCAGGACTTTCCCATGTAGCCCACACTTAGGATGAAGTGTTTTTGTCTCCGTCCGTACAAAGTGGGTGGCTAGTTCGATAGAGTCCCACTCTCGCGGCGGGTATTTTTAGGCCCTAGAGCACCAAGTGTGCTTGTCTAGTGGATCCCTTGCCCCTGGGTTTAAGTGTTTTTCACCCTTGGCCCCGCCCTTCCACGAGGAGAGCTTAGCGCTATACTATGCATTGTATTAGCATGTTAGGATATTTCAGTACAGGTTCTCGTATGCATTAGGCCATTTTTTCCAATCGATTTTGGTGCATGCGCATTAGGTCGACGTCACCACAGGGTGTTCAAGGAGTCGGCCTCTTACAGCTTTAAGGAGCTACAGTTGTTACAAGAGAGCCTATATTTTATTTAACGTTACAAGTTACCAGTACATATCATGTTTTCATTTTTCTCGCATATAATTAAGACAAAGTTTTATTTTCAAGCTTGAATTTTTGGGCGTTGGAGAGACCTTGAGGGGGTCTCTTCAACGTCCTCTTCACAGGAGATCTAATCTTTCCTTTTTATGTCCACAGATGCCAAGTTACTCAGTGCTTCGTGTTTTCCACACTACCCGTACGCTTTTAAAGAATTTACGTTCAGTGCATATTCTCGGGTTTCTAAAAAATTTCAGATATGATTTTTTCTGATAACATTTTTTGATGTACTATTTTGCTATGGCTTGCCTCTCTATGTTTGACGAAGGGTCGTAGGTACATCCCCCGTAGGGGCGTCTTGGTGTTAGTGTATATGTATGCATTCATATATATTTTCACTTTTCACAAAAACGCCAAGAGGCTATATAAATCAATTAGTCTCAGAGTTTCTACCTACACGAGGGCCACCTTCTTGATAAGAGAATTGAGTCGTGGAGGCCTGTGTTTGTAGTATACTGTGTTAACTTTTTCCTGATTAAGCCCCTGGAGGCCTCTGACTCAATAGATCACTGAGTCAGTAGAGCCACGGGTGTGGTCTATCAGACGTAGGTTACCTGAGTCTATATATTGGTAAACTAAGTGGCGTTCTAAAGAAGACGTCACTTTAAATAAAAACCACTATAAAAAAGCGCCCTCTTCTCGATAAGATTACTGAGTTGGAAGTGGAGCCTATTTTAAGTCAAGTAAACCCTTCGTACACCGCTGTGGTCCACGGTTCCGCGATAGGGACAGGTAGGGCCATGTAAAGGCAGCGCCCAAAGAGGTTATACGTGAGTCAATAGTGATATAACTGGTCTTTTCTGGTCCATACCGCTGATCGAATCCATATGGCTCCATACGGGTCCATGGCAGCTCCGTATGGGTCCGTTACGGATCTGTGACGGCTTCGTACGGGTCCATTGGAAGGTTCCATACGGCTCCACGGTCCTTGTTTACGGCTCCGCTGGTCCATTGGACGGCTCTACGGCCTGTGGGTCTGTACGGGTCTATTGGACGGCTACACGGCCAGTGTTTACGGTCCGTTGGATGGCCGGACGGCTTCGTGGCCCACGGCTCCGGTGATTGGATCCATACGACTCCATAGTTGTGTAGCGGGATAACGTACACTGTACGATTAACTCGGAAATACACCCACTAGCTACGTGGTCAGGTGGCAAGTGACAATCTTCGCAAGAAGTATAGCACCACAAGAGCTATTTTCTTTTTGGTCTTGTAGCCATTAACTACGCAGTTCTAGGGCAGTGTGAACGCCATTAAAGAGATTGTCCGCGTTGAACGTTACAGTATCGCAATTACTTTTACCAGTATCATGGACACGGAGGACAGGTCCTCGAGTGTTGGTGCGTTACGCACCAAAGATGTCCCGCGATGCATAGCATGCAAACGCTTCTCTAAACCGTACATCACCGATGAACGGGTCCATACAGGTCCGTACGGCTCCAGAGTTTTGTAACGGGATAACGTACACCGTACGATAAATCGGAACTAGACCCCCTAGCTAAGAAGCTACGTGGTCAGGTGACAAGTGACAATCTTCACAAGAAGTAGAAGCTACGTGGTCAGGTGACAAGTGACAATCTTCACAAGAAGTATAGCATCACGAGAGCTACTTTCTTCTTGTTTCTGTAGCCATTAGCTACACAATTTCACGACCGTGTGAGCTGCCTCAGTAAGATTTTCTGTGTTGAACTTCAGTTTCGCAATATAACCAGTGAACGGGTCTGTACGGCTCCAGAGTTTTGTATCGGGATAACGTACACTGTACGATAAACCTGGAAATAGACCCGCTAGCTACAAGGTCAGATGTTTAGTGACAATCTTCACAAGAAGTATAGCATCACGAGAGCTATTTTCTTCTTGTTTCTGTAGCCATTAGCTACTTAGATCCGCGGCCGTGTGAACTGCCTTAGTAAGATTTTCCGCGTTGAAAGTTACAGTTCAGCAATACTTTTCATCAATTTCATGGACACGGAAGACAGGTCTCTGAGTGTTGGTGCATTACGCGCCCTAGACGTCCCGCGATGCGTCAAGTGTAAACGCGAAGGGATCGGTAGGCCCACAAGAGGCGGCGCCCTAAGGGGTTATACGTAAGTTACTACCCTTTTTACGGCTCGTTGTAGAGCCATTGGATTACTTTCACAGGTCCATTTGGGTCCGTACGGTTCCGGTGATTGGTTCCATACGGCCCCACGGCTTGTTTTCACAGCCACGTAAGGGTCCGTAACACAGCCTTGCGGCTCAGTACGGGTCATGGGATGGCTCTGTACGAGTCCATATAGAAAGAAGAGAAAAACATTTGAGTCCATTCAGCTCCAATGATCGGTTCGATACGGTCCCACGGCTTGTTTCCACGGCCCCGTAAGGGTCCATAACACAGCGCTACGGCTCCGTGCGCATCATGGAACGGCTTTGTATGGGTATGTACAGTTTCGTAATCAACAACTTTTGGTTCCATACGGCTCCGGCGATTAGGTCCGTATGGCTCCATAGTTCAGTAGCGGGGTAGCGTACAAGGTACGACACACCCGATAATAGACCCTTTAGCTATGAAGCTAAATGGTCAGGTGATAAGTAACAATCTTCAGGAGTATAACGTTACGAGAGCTATTTTCTTCTTGTTACCGTAGCCATCAGCTTTGCAGTTCCACGTCCATGTGAACTACCTTAGTAAGAATTCCGCGCTGAACGTCACGGTTCTACACAAATTTTCACTAGTATCATGAACACAGAGGACAAGTCCCCGTATGTTGGTGCATTATGCACCCAGGAGTCCAGCGATGCGTCGCGTGTAAGCGTCCCCGTATGTCGGTGCATTACGCACCCAGGATGTCCCGCGATGCATCCCGTATAAGTGCTTCCTTAGGTTATGAAGCTTAGTGGTCGGGTGATAAGAAAATTATCTCCACGGGAGGCATAGCATCACGAGAGCTATTTTCTCCATGTTACGTAGTTCCACGACCGTTCAAACTGCACTGATTATAATTTTGGCGTCGAACGTGACGTTCCACTCAAAATATAAAGATATTATCGCGGTCTTACGTACAATGTACGGTAATCTTAGGAGTACCACAACGTTTGGACCCTCTGAACGGCTCCGTACCGGTCCCTACGGCTCCAAGACGTGAGTTTGGGATTCAGCTTACAGGTCCATATAGTTCCGTAGCTACACGACTCCGGTGAACGGGCCGTTACGGCCCCCCACAGGACCAGCACAAGATAACGTACGATAAACCCGAATAACACATCTTTGTGATAATGCGACCGATAGCCGCGTGCTACAGACTTCCGCGGTCATCATTCTTACAGGGACGCGTTTAGCGTTCGACGGCAATCCCCCACATGTAGCCACCAGCTATGCTGCTTCGCGGTGAACAGATACAAATGGAGCTAATGGCATACACCAGCAGCGCAACTGCGTGGTAAGCGACCAGTAGCCAGAAGCTACAGAGTTCCGCGGCCGTTACTCTGACCGGGACACATACTGAGTACGACGGTAGTTCCCCTTCCCCATGCAGCTACCAATTCGTAGCTCCGTAGTGAAACACACAGAGTTTACGGCTTGTATAGCTTGCGTAGCACATGAACTTCTCCGTATCCCATAAGGCTCCAGTATATTTTTTAGCTATTCCAACAGGAAGGCGTACTGAGTATGACTTTACTCCCTAATGCGTAGCCACTTACTTAGTGGCCCCGTGGTGAATATACGTATCCTGAGGTAACGACTCATGTAACAGATGTAGTACGTTAATGCTATCATAGACCCAGACGGTTCTTTTTTACTGATAGCTTTCTACGTTAGGGACACATACCAGTACCAGTTGTCCCCCTCACATAGCCACTAGCTTTGTTGTTCCGTGGTGAACAGGGGCAAACTTTGTGGACAGCTAGCAAAGTTTACTTATCACGTTGACTCCTTTGTAGATACATATCGGCTGTATACTATTTTTTGGGGACGCGAACTTCTAATGCTATAGCCTTTACCCCGCAAGACCTGATCGTTTTCTTCATTTCGCTTGGGGGATTATATTTCCAACCCCGATATACGATATCCTTTACTTAAATCATTAACACAAAACCACAACCGCTGCACAGCGTAATATAATCCAGTGCTAGATAGTCTGAACTTCACGCTGAAAGGTTTCCTGTTTCAAATTACGTAACACCCCAGCCAGCTCTCTTCACTAGCACTAGAACTGTACATTCATATGCAAAATAAAAACGGGAAATTGATGATAGATACTAAGGTTTTACTCACGAAAATATACTATTCGTTCCATATTCTGCTTATTATGTTACTTTATATTTTTAAGAAGAAAAACAAAATGTGTGTAAAATGTCGCTGAAATGATGGTTGTATATATAGTTATATCGTTGTTATATTTTGTTTACGTGCAATGATTTTTGCGTGCTCTGGTTAAAGTTGCAAAACTTATCTTACTTTGTACGTGATCTATTCATTGCGTACTTGGATTGCTGCCAGTGCTACGTAGGGAGCTGCCATGTGTTTTTAACAACAAGCCAGCAATTTCGGAAATGAAAAAAAAGGAAAAGGGCAGCAGAATTTGAATGAGGACAAAAAGGACATGCGTTTGATGAATTATTAGGACACTAGGTGCCGGTCAAATTCATTCACGCTCAGTGTACATTAAATTTATGGGCTGCGGAGCGCTGGGATAAAGGAGGTAAAGCTACTCATATCGAATCAAGTCGGGCACTGTGTTGTCTCCGAAATAATCGCGGAGCCAGGGGAAGGTATGTAGAAGCATTCAGTCTAGGCCTATTTATACAAAATTTGTCCGATTAGTTATTGTTTCGTATTATATTGTTTTTTATTTACCGTAAGATCATCGATTTAGCTATTATCACCCTTTATTAAAAACTAAAATCTTGAAGTTGAATGATGTCCTTTTCCTTATGGCTAGCCTAACAATAGTAGCCTAGACTAATTGAATTTACGTTACTGTGTAGGCCTACTACTAACATTAAATTAACTTAGGCTAGACCTAGCATAATTTCGTAGCTTTGGCTAGTAGCAGTAGTCTACTGTATTCCCAGTTGTTCATGTTTATCATAATTATATACACAATTCCGTAGCGCAAGAATATTAGTTACGTCAAAATTTCATTAAATAATAACATTAAGTTACATTAATATCCTGACGATGAAGAATACAAGTTTAATTTTAACAGGTTAATTTCAAACAATGACTTATAACCAGACCCCTAGCTTTGCTGTTTTACAGGGCAGCCCGCCCTGCCCCTCCGTGGGCCCGCCCTTCCCCCTTGCGGTCTGTCCTGCCCCTCATGAGAGAAAAAGCTATATAAAAAATAAATAAAATGTTGTATAGATTTTTTTTTTACACTTAATGTTCCTAATTAAGCTCATGAATGAAATACCTTACATGGATATAGAACACAGCATGATAGTATAGTAAGCAATTGTCCTGTTTGGCTTATGAATGGTCCTCATCAATCAGAATAGTTTCATTCTGAGGTATAATTATAGCTAAAATCCCAAAGCTTCTTTACCAGTGGGTTGAGCCTTAAGGGGGCCCTTGGACTCCATGCCAAAAGATGCAGCACTTGGCGCACGCATTATTGTGCTCCTTAACAAGTCTAGCACCCTGCCCCCTTTTTAAATCAAGCTAGCGGTCTGATTATTGAAATCAAGCATGTCAAGACAAAAGATCTTGTCCAAAATGAGTAATTTCTTTCATAGTTTATATGAAGGCATAGAATAGTATAAGTTTACCAACCATTTTATTCCCTATGCAGTATTTTAATATCAAGACAATCATAAACTAATTTTTGCCAAATGGGCAGAAATTTATTTTCCTTTACCAATAGCATTATAGGCCCTAGTGTTTTATCTCACCTGTGAAGCAGGATGAAGAGACATAGGGATTATCCTGTTGTTGTCTGCTTATAACTTTTTAGTCCTGGTGTACATTTATGTAACTTAATATGATTAGGGAGGGGGTGTGTGTGCATACTAATAAGCTTATTTGCATAACAATTAGAATATTTGTATCTATGATATCTTTTAAATTAAAGTGGATGTGGGGAATTTGTTTGCACAAATGATCCTATATGTAAATAGCATTGTCTACACTTGAAGGTGAGGATATTAAGTAGGTTATTTGCATATCAATATACTTTCGTACAAATTATTTAACCTGAGATAATAACATGGTACAGTGGTAGATGGCATTGGTACTGTTTAGTTAAAAATTATTTTGGAGTTGTACTTATTACTAATTAGCTTATTTGTATAACAATGAAAATATTTGAATCTATGGTATCTCTGATATTAAAGTGTGTTGTGATTTTGCACACAATCGATCATATGTGAAAAGTGTTGCCCACACTTATATGATGTGGTGTAGTGGGCATATTAAGTAGGTTATTTGTATATCAAAAGTCTTTTGAAACAGTTTTAGCCAGGTCAGATATGTATGGTTGGGGATTGTTTTTGCATTAATAATTACCAGGGTTGATGCTTACGAATTGCCAAGCATGACCATCAAAATCTTAACAATTTTGTTTAATCTATGTAATATGTTACAGTATTTATAAAAACAGGTATTGTTAAAATGAGAATTTAACAAATATATGGGAGGCGAGTTCACTAGTAAACTTATTATTTCTTGTTTTTGTTTGTGCATTTTTCAAAGTATTTTTCATATTTGTCACTGTTGGGTAGTCACTTTACAAAGTACTCAGTACTTCGGTAATACCCATCCGTACCATTCAGTAGTACAGTAGCAGTACTGTACCAAATATTGTGAGTACCATGCAGTGTTAATGCATTTCTCTCACCATTAATGTATTTATACCAGTGAATATCTCAAGAACTGTGCAGTGGATTTATGTCATACTTGGTATATGGATGTGTTGTAATCTGTAGATGATCCCTATTGTTTTTTGGTGCTGATGTCATGAATATTAATGAGAAGGCGGGACTAACTGACATTCTTTTTATGCTCATACTGTATTTCCACAAACCCATGTCGGATTCAAATCAAACCTGGTATGATGCTGTTGATAAAAGCAAGGATGATACAGGATCCCATAGATTGTTGAGTTGTTGACTTCATTATTCAGGCAAAGTCAAATACAATTTGTTATTGGTTGTTGTAATTGTGGCGTATAGCTTAAGGCAAAGACGTCAACACTTAAACAAGCAACAGGGTATACACAAATTACATGTTTCAGCATGAGAAATAAAGTTAACGTGTAAGAACACATCTAAAGATATAAAATAAAAGAAAATTGCTTCTAATCCAAAGTTAGCGTCGGAAGTGCGTGAGATTTCTCTTTCTGGTGTTCTTTGCCACCCAATATAGCAACATTAAAGTTTAATGGCAATTTTGAAACCCATGCATTCAACTTAAGTTTTATCTCAAATCCTTTGGTTATCTTGTTTCTTAGCAATGTTTGTCTATTGTGAATGGCTACAAACAACACACCAACAGCATTTAAGAGACCATGAAGATACTAGTTGGAATAGTATCTCCATGGTGAAACAGATTACTGAAATAATTGTAACAAAGAAAAACAAACAGTGCAAAAAATAGAACAGAGCTAGCAAGTTTTGCACCCTGGATAATAAACAAGAAATAACTGATATTGGATACTTTCATTTCACTGTTTTTAAATGAATAGCTTACCCAGTTGGTGGGGTGAGATATATATTCTGCTAGTAGCACTGAAGTTATCAGATTTGGGTTTCAATCACATACTTATTTGTGGTTAATTAATTTCTGGTTATTTTCTTATACACACAGATGCCCATCAGGATATGAACACCCAGGATCCAGAATCCATAGAAGGTGATGAAACAATCCAAACCAAAGGCAATTCCCAATAAGACTTATATTCCCAACAAGTGATTACTGAATGGAAAGAAAGTGAAGCTTGAAAAAAGGCTATTACTTCCAAAAAAACTACATCAAAACATGGAGATACTAATTGGGAAAAAGTACATGTATCTCCATGGTCAAAACCTGCCTATCAAGTCAATAATTTATCTTAAATTTAGTGGTGTGTGAATTGCAGAGTTTGTAAATGTTTTTTTTTTTAATTAATATAATATATATATATATATATATATATATATATATATATATATATATATATATATATATATATATATATATATATATATATGTATATATTTATATATATATATATATATATATATATATATATATATATATATATATATATATATATATATATATATATATATATATATATATATATATATATATGAAAATATATAACTTGTGTACTTGCGTTCAAGATATTTTGTTCTGTTGCATTATATTCAGTTATAGATAGTTGAGGATTTAGTGTCAATTCACATAATGTTATTTCTGGATATGATATTTTCATAAATTAAGGGATGGCATTAATGCCTACTTGAATTTGTGTTCAAAGCGTATGGTGTAGATGTGACAGGTGTTCTAGGGCTTGCATTTGACATGTGTAAGCTGACGGAAATGCTCTCGCTGTGGGGTTTTGTGACGGCTGACACATTTTTTTGGGACATGCCAGTACTCGTAGTATAGCATAGCATAGCAAGGTTTAACATCCCGAAAGCATCCAGTGCTGGACATTATATCAAGACGGTCACGGTCTTGATAACCAGTTGTGAACTCACTGGTTGCAGACCCACTGGGATTTGAACGCGGGACGTGTAGTTGAGAGGACAAAGCACTAACCACTACACCACTGAGGTCTGTGGTATGATGATTACAAATACTGGTGGATTTTACACAAAAACGAAGAAGATGAAGAGATAACATAGTCACAAGAATGGAGAAAACGAGAGTAATATGTGTTGTGCATCAAAACTAAATTCTATTTTTCTACTGCTCAAGATGTATCTACACTATGTACAGTTTTTCCAAAGATAATTCTCAGCTAGCTACATTGTTACACAACTTTACTAACCAGCCTCCTAAAAGTGTCTCTAAGAAAACATTAAATACATTTTGACCAGAACATGATATTACATGTGGCTATCCCATAATAATCTGAAACAACAAAAAACTTTTTTCTGTAAAAAATTGAATTGACAGATAAACACAGGAAGGAGCCCAAAGCAAAGCAAAGAGTATGAGAGAAAGTAATTGATCAAAACACATCAAAATAAATGTTTTCATAAAGTAATAGTGAGTAAGTTAAAGGGACCAGGTAATATCATTTGAGTCAGAATTTTAGTCTTTACAAATAAAATTACCAATCAATATAAGAAAAAGGAAAGTAATATTATTATAGTTTAAAAAAGGAATAGAGATTAAAAAATACACTTGCAGCACATTTTTTGCAAACTTGAGAAAACGCAATTGTCAAACAATAGGCAAAATGAAATACTTATTTCAAGTGGTGACAAACTTGCAATTTCAGTAATTGTGTAAAAATATGTAAATGGTGACAAACTTGCCATTTCTGTAATTGTGTAAAAAGATGTAAGTGGTGACAAACTTGCCATTTCTATAATTGTTTGTTAAAGGATGTAAAAACAAATGTAAATAAATAATTTCAAGTACTTGCTACTTAATTTCTCAACAAGTTCCTCAGGTATGTACAGTATATCATTTACATCAACACATTATGGTATCAAAGTGTTGAGACTTCACACTAGAGTTTTTAATTTAATGAAGTAACATGAAACTTATATCTATTTAAATTACCAGTAAAAAGTTATTGTAAAGTTTTGCTATTATGTTAATTACATGCATCTTATATTGTCATGCTGTAAACTTTATGTACCTTTATGTTGCAAATACCATCTTATTGTTTTATTGTGTAAGACAAATATTTAGCGTTCGTCAAGTTTGTGGCATTTATTGCTCATCACCTTTTATAAGTACAGTGACAGTATATTTATTGTTGAATAATTTATCACCATGCTTTTTAATTTGTGACTGGAAGTTTACACAAAATGGAGTGACAGAATATGGAAAATGTGTTCTGTTGTGGGAAAGCTTAATATTCATGGTTCAAACACATCTGTAAATAACAGTTTTTATGCAATTTTACATCTGTTTATCAGGTACCTATCATTTGACATATCACTGCCATTCCATGGCATTAGGTCAGGTACCTATTATTTGACATATCACTGCCATTCTATAGCATTAGGTCAGGTACCTATCATATTTCTCTTTTGTATGGTGTAAATATTACCACATTACAGAAACTCCAACGGGTCAAAATTGTGCAGCCCGTTTAATTACTAGAACTCCCCGGCATGACCACATTACACCCATTCTTAGACAACTCCACTGGCTCCCTGTATGTTACAGACCTACTTTCAAAACACTGCTCTTTGCTTATAAATCTCTAAATGGTCTCACCCCTGCCTACCTGGCTAATGAACTTACCCTTTCTAATCCACCTCGTAATCTTAGATCACAAAATAGATATTTACTTGTTGTTCCTAAAACCAACACTGCCCGTTACTCAGATATAATTTTTAGTTACTCTGCTGCTACTCTCTGGAACAACTTGCCCGTTTTCATAAAATGTGCCCCTGATGTCAAAACTTTCAAGAAATTCCTCAAAACTCACTTGTTTGTGGCTGCTTTTGACTCAGCTATTTTCAGTACTTTTGATTGTTTTTTACTTGTAAGTTCTACTTTTTGTACATTACCAGTTTTCTACCTTTCTACCTCGCTTTTTACTGCTTTTATAGTTTGTATATACCTTCTTTTTTTTTTTTATTCTTTTTTTTAAGGTTTTTATACTGTTTAGGCCCTTGTATCGTTTTACTGTATTTAAGCTTTTATTGTGTCTTTCATGTTTTGTCTTTTGTAAAGCGCCAAGAGCCTTTTTTGGATTTGGCGCTGTAGAAGTTGTGAGTAATAATAATAATAATAATAATAATGATTTGACATATCACTGCCATTCCATGGCATAAGGTCAGGTACCTATCATTTGACATATCACTGCCATTCTATAGCATTAGGTCAGGTACCTATCATTTGACATATCACTGCCATTCCACATATCACTGCCATTCCATGGCATTAGGTCAGGTACCTATCATTTGACATATCACTGCCATTCTATAGCATTAGGTCAGGTACCTATCATTTGACATATCACTGCCATTCTATAGCATTAGGTCAGGTACCTATCATTTGACATATTACTGCCATTCTATAGCATTAGGTCAGGTACCTATCATTTGACATATCACTGCCATATTCCATGGCATTAGGTCAGGTACCTATCATTTGACATATCACTGCCATTCTATAGCATTAGGTCAGGTACCTTTCATTTGACATATCACTGCTATTCCATGGCATTAGGTCAGGTACCTATCATTTGACATATCACTGCCATTCCATGGCATTAGGTCAGGGTACCTATCATTTGACATATCACTGTCATTCTATAGCATTAGGTCAGGTACCTATCATTTGACATATCACTGCCATTCCATGGCATTAGGTCAGGTACCTATCATTTGACATATCACTGCCATTCTATAGCATTAGGTCAGGTACCTATCATTTGACATATCACTGCCATTCCATGGCATTAGGTCAGGTACAGTACCTATCATTTGACATATCACTGCCATTCCATGGCATTAGGTCAGGGTACCTATCATTTGACATATCACTGCCATTCTATAGCATTAGGTCAGGTACCTATCATTTGACATATCACTGCCACTCCATGGGATTAGGTCAGGTACCTATCATTTGACATATCACTGCCTTTCTATAGCATTAGGTCAGGTACCTATCATTTGACATATCACTGCCATCCCATGGCATTAGGTCAGGTACCTATCATTTGACATATCACTGCTATTCTATAGCATTAGGTCAGGTACCAATCATTTGACATATCACTGCCATTCCATGGCATTAGGTCAGGTACCTATCATTTGACATATCACTGCCATGTCATGGCATTAGGTCAGGGTACCTATCATTTGACATATCACTGCCATTCCATGGCATTAGGTCAGGCACCTACATTATCATTTGACATATCACTGCCATTCCATGGCATTAGGTCAGGGTACCTATCATTTGACATATCACTGCCTTTCTATAGCATTAGGTCAGGTACCTATCATTTGACATATCTCTGCCATTCCATGGTATTAGGTAAAATTTAGTCCACATTCTATCCATGTCACAAACAATAATGATTTATGCTGTTAAAAGATTAATTTTAAGTACCATTTGACTTATGTTGCATATTTCTGAAAATTATGTTATAGTTATATGGATGTAATTGTAGCTAATTGCAGACCAGACAATTGTTATGCTGTCATGGTTCAATGCTGTTTTTAGTTTTTTAGAGGTTTTGTGTAATGCAAAAATGTTAAGTTGCATGATACATTATGATTGAATACTAATAAGATATGAGTAAACAAATAAGAGTTTAATGCTGCTCTTGCATTCCAATCAGATGTTAAGCAGCAGGGGTCCTTTTGGGGTATTTTCAGGTCTTGATATTTAAGGTATGGTACATATGTCATTATTGCCATAGTTGGTATTACAGTGACCTTACAATTGCTTTGTAGTCAATTGGTGGTCAGAGTGGTATGAAGTGTTTTCAAGTGATATTGGATTCTATAATAAATTAAAGAGATCTGCAAAGTAAATTATTCTCTTTGGATCGAACCTCTTCCAACTCAATTTTCCTATAGTTTCTATTTTGCAGGAATGGTTAATGTTATGGATATTTCATTACTTTATGAATGTAGAGAGTTAACAGATTTGAGTATGGACACATATAATTCAACCTATATCTTTCATTACTATTTAGGTGTTTCTATCAATTAAGGTGCTTCCAAAATTGTATGCAAATATAATGTTTGGTCTGTAATTTTTGTTATTTGTGTGCCACAAGTTTATATCTTAATTTTCATCAATATTAAGGTTCATTTTTATTATGTTGATTAGAAAGGCAACGTTTTATGTAAAGGAACATTCGTTATTTAAGTGTTTTGTTTTTAATGTTGGAGATGCTTTTATTTTCAACGGTTTATATGAGACTTAAGAAATGTGATGATTTAATAAATTTCTGAAATAAAAAGCTTTTGTCATTTTAAATTTTGATTGTGCAGTCTCTCTAATTTCAAGGTAGCATCCATTTTGTTAAGTCACACAGTGAGCAGTCATTAAAAAGTTTTGCAGTCATTAAAAAGTTTTTAAGCCACAACATATGTGCTATATAGTGTATGTTCCTTTGTCCTGATATCAAATGCACATATCCTTCTTTATGCACTTGTCAATTGTGTGACTCACCCCTACACTCCCAGACAAGGGGAGTCATTGCACCAAGGTGGGTGGACAAAACATGTACATTGGATGCACCTTATGTGACTGACATTTTTTGTGAAATGACTTACCCAAATCACTCTCCTCTGTACAATGTCAATAGGTCTGAAGTAAATTGACCCATCCCAGAATTAATCTGGTGACTGACAATTTGGTACAATGAAGCACATGTGAGTCACTATTTCATATGTTGATGACTCACCTTTGACTAACATTGCTGGGGGTTGTCACACAGTGTGAGTAAGTAGGAAAACAAATTGGTTTTAAACCAATTCATTTGCATACGGAATAGCAGAGATAACTTATTAGGTAATCGGCAAAATAAAGGTGTTGACCAATTTCTCAGTGTGGGTAGTCAGTTGCTGCACAACAGGCAAACCGGGAGGTCAAAGTTTCTAGTGTCAGTGAGGACACAAGCGGTAGTTAATGAGAATTACCGATTATATCAAAAGTGCAACTATTCTGTCATTGAGGACAAGATTTTTCGACTTATAGTTAATGAGAACTATTTCATTGGAAAAAGTGTTTGTCAGTGAGGACAGTGAGTTGTTAGGCCTTGTCAATGAAGTCGTAGGTGAGGGAGTTATGTGCAGTCTGAGAGAGTCGGTATAACTTTTCGTCAGTAACTCGGTCTACCGTGGCACAGCATATTGTACCAGATGTAGGAGGTGAAGCTAGATGTCCAACCAAGAGATTTCAGATGATTAATTACGCGTACCTTAGATGACCAACCAAGCGTTTCTAGTTGATTAGTTTAGCGTATCTGGGTGTCCGACAAAGCGTTGATGCTTAACTAAGCATACTTGTCCATCAAAGCTTACTCATTGAACGTCACAGCTGTTACGCAAAGAGTAACTCGAGAAAGTTTTTGTTTCTATTTTGTTTTGTGGTATAAGATACCGCACAGATGTATATATATTTGTGATGTTTTGTTATGTTAAAGAAAGAGTGGCAAAAATTATATTTTGCTTCTTATAAAACTTAAACGATAGTTTGAGTCATTATTCTTGGGTGTGTTTCAACTGGGTGACCTTTTCAAACAGTCTAACTTCGTTTTACGATTCCATAACCTGTGACAGGGGTAGTAGTGGTCGGTCATATCGCTGACAAGTACATTATGCCCATTGTCCAATTAAAAAAAACCCATTGTGATCATTTATACCTTCAGAACTACCCATCCCTATATGGCTTAAAGTGTAATAGGGCATGAATTTTTCCAGATGACAAATGATAAAATTGGCATAGCTTTGTATGAGAATAAATAGCGTAAAGCAAATCAAGCTTATTTCAATCTATAGCTATTAAACTTCTTCTGTGACTGACAAATAACAAAATGGTTTAAAACAGGGCCCCTTGATAATGTGACCCCCACCAATCCTGGAGCAAACCCAGAAAAGAAAAACATGGTCTGGAGCAATGTTTTTTAATGATCCTGAATTTGGGGGAAAAGGTTTATGAAACATTGATACAGGACTTTTTGCAATTGGGAAACAAGCACCTAAATAGGGAGAACAAACACTTAAAGAGGGTAAACTTGGCCAAACTCTCCATACACCCTTAAGAGTTATATATTTTTAGTTTGATTTTTCGTAAAGGTAAGCACATACTGTACATATGCAGGAGGTTGGAAAAGGATAAGGGAGGGGCGGGGGGGAGGGGGGGGGGGATACGACTTGTTACAGTCAGAGATATTGAAGTACCTAACAGATGAAAGCACTTTACTTGTAAATGAAAACCACGGCTGTTCATGAAAGGACATATTTTTTGATGTCCTGCACAAAATAATAATCCACTTTCTTTAACCTCAGTTACATTGAAATTGCAAGAAACAAAAATGTTGATATCTGCTGGTGTAATGGAATTTTAAGTTTGTCAAAAATTCTCGGTAAGCCATTTTCTTTAATTCTTCCGGTAAGTCGTAATTAAAGCATTAGTTCAGTGGTCAAGCAAGTCCATCTTAAATGAAAGAGGTCGTCAAAAGAAACAAAATGGTGAAGAAACCATTCAAAAATCTTATTCCGTTAAGTTTATAAGTTTGAAGATATCTAAGTTTAAAGTTTGGTATCATATGTGTAGAAACACTGAAATTATACTAGATGTGATATCATAACCTCAGATTCCTCAAAGTTTGTATGTATTCTATCATATTTTGTCCTTCGATTTTGTGGTTTAAAAACCTTGGGATATGTCAAAAAAGTAGTAAAAGTGAATCTAGGAAGGGTATTTATAATATACCACCTGAAGAAAGTTTTGAGGAAAAATAATTCAAATAGTGAAAAAATTGAATAAACTTTCATTAAAATACATGAAGACTTTCATGAATCTGAGGCTATGACATCACAACCAGTCTGATTTCAGTCGTTTCTACAGAAATGATACCAAACGTTAAACTTAAATATCTCCTTTACGGAATAAGATTTTTGAATGGTTTCTTCACCAGTTTGTTTCTTTTAAAGTCCTCTTTCATATAAGATGGACTTGCTTGACCACTGAACCAATCCCTTAACACAATATTTTGATATAGAATTTATCAACATTTTAAACAAGCACATATCTCAATGCATTAACAGTTTCGGACCTTATGTTTGTCAGTTTGTTTATTAGGGCAGTACCTCATTCGGTCCTTTGACATCTTTTGCAAATGAAAAGCACTAGATGTCAAAGCCCAGAAGAGCTCATCAGGTGGTTAATGAGACACTCATGCCAACAGTGAATTAAATGAACAGGAACATTAAAACTACATAAGTATGTTTTATGGATGAGAGATAGGTATGTCAACTAATGAAACTCTTCTTAAAGTCTGGCAGATGCTGTTAAGAACATAAGATGCATATGCACATAGGTGGAAGTGGGGGACGGGCCCCACTCCTAATAATTTTGTTGGTAGCCCTATATGCTTATGTCTCCGTACAAAATGAAGCCTTTATGGCTGGCTACACCACTGTCTGGGTTGTGGGTTGGTCCCCCCTCCCACCAATGTTGGTAAGAAGTCACTGCCACTGGATACTTCAAACTGTTCGCATTCCCTCAACAACAACAAATATGGCAGGGTATTTTGGAGGGGAGGGCATAGGTTGTAATTCTTGACAATTATTTCTTAACACAGAAAATGAAAAGATATCGCTGTCCATTTTTGCCAGTGACAGAAGCAAAACTATTTTTTATTTATCTGCAAAATGGATTTGCGGTTTTAGCTAAGAGGCAAATCTCCCAGAAGCTCTGACAGAAGTTATCCTTCTAAAGAAGAAATTGAAAATAATTTTGCCAACAAAATTCTACAAAATATCAGTATTATTGGTTATTTCATGAAATCCTAATAGTTTCTCTGAAAAGGCCGAGAGGTAAGCCCCTGGTACCCCATCTTTCAGGCAACTTGTGTGCTCTTTATGAACAAGCCAGTCGAAAAAAGAACAGGCATGGGTTTACTGAATAAAGCCATCGATCCTGAGGCTTACAACCGTGACATCACCACACCTGCAAAATTAACCCTCAAGACTCAACCCAGATTTTCATTACAAATTCAAAATTATGTTACCCTTGCACTATTTACTGTTTTCTATCTGTCTCTAGTACACACTAAACTAACAAAAAACAATTAAGTTCAACCTAACTTACTCTACTGCTTTGATAAATCTAAAAACATTAAGTCCTTAACCCTAACCCTAACCCTAATTGTCCACTAACTGTGGCGTAGCGGTTATCATACATGTCTACAGACCACGGGGCCCTGGGTTCAAGCCTGGGTTGGGTAGACATGCCAGTGCACCACAACTGGTTATCAAAGGCCGTGGACATTGACTACCTGGTTGTGGATGTTATGTCTGTCCGTATGTCGTACCTGTGTTCTCGTCCAGGTTGTATTAAGCGTTTTGTGATAGCATTGTTACTATCATAACCAAATACGCAGGCGACGACCCCGTCATTGTAATTGTGTGTTCACTCGTCGTCGCGAGTCCTTAAAAGTGTGCATTAAAAACAGGATTATATCAAGTTGATGAAAGCCATACACAAAGCCACATGTTATGTGAATTGGCCATTTATCAGTTACTGCATACATGGAGCTTTTAAAATTTACAAAAGTGCACTCAGGTGAAGTGAGAAGATAAGTAAACCCATTGTGCTGAATGAGGCTTATTAATGCTGATGATTTGCAACTAAAAAGTAAAAGAAAATGACCATCAGTATATGAGGCATACAGTTAATAGGCCTTGTTTCTTAATGATTAACAAGGATATAAATGTAAACAGAATTAGCAATGAACATACTGTAAACTTTGCAATCACTGGTAAAATGGTAAAAGATTTATTGAACAAAAACAATTTTACATGAAGCATGGGTGGGATTTGCCTACTGAAAGTGTGTGTGTGTGTGGGAGGGGGTAAGGTGAGAGGGGTGCAAAGTCAAAAGCGGGGAATATCATGCTAAGATGCAAATAATCACCATCAGAAAAGATACAAAGTGGTAGGAAAGTTCCCTCTCATATCACACTTATGTTGTCGTTCGGGTGCATTTCTTCAAAAAACATGATCTTTCCACACAGGAGTGGCAGCACTATTGGAAGGGAAATTCATCCCCACAAAATAGGTTGCCCCTGAGAAAACTAAAGTTATTATGAAAATATAGAGAAGAAATTTTTCACATTTCTTTTCATAATAAAAGAATAATTGATTTTGTAAAAAAAAGTCAGATATACCAGATATATTGAGCAAATGTTTTGGAGAGTTTGAAAAGAAAGAAGGACATTTTTAGGAAAACTCTTTCGTTCTAGCAAATTTCCAGCAGGAAGATGACCCTTCCTCCCCTTTCCCCACTGCAATGCCACTGGTTGTCAGTTACTAGATAGGTCCCAAACCACTGAAACCTGGACAGGCCCCTGGCTATAATATAGTGAGAAGATTATATTGAATTCAGCAGCAGTTGAATTTGACCAATCCTATAAAAGTACAAATGAAAGTGAAGAAATAATAATTGTGAAAAACTCCATCTTACTGAGTAACAAATGAAGAATTAATAAAGCTATATTAGTAATCATAGCTGAAAAACAAAACAAAGTTTTAACAAAATGTAAGAACATTCTATTCAGAAATGTGTACAATTCCACATGTGTAAAAGATGTCCATATTGACATTCAAGTTAATGATGGTAAGAAAGCAAAAATAAATCTTAAAAAAATTGATTGTCTGTAAAATATAAATTGTTCCATGCATGCACTTTATTTCAGTTTGAATTTAGAACACAGTAAATTACAGTTAAAGCTACAAACCCATATTATCTAACTCACAACATAATTCAAAATGTTGTTGGTGAAAATAGAGTGCACTAGCAGCAGGTACATTGTCTTGACCTTATCTAGCTGAACTGTATTATCAATAATATGGTCACAGCTAGACCACAGGAACCAGCCTAATGAAAGTAATTCTAACAATTATAAATTTCTATAAATGAATGAACCATGAGCATAAACACACAGTGTCTTGGGATGTAGGTATTAACCCTTACTCTACCAGAGCATTTGAGATTACAAGTGTTATTTTAGGGAACTTTTTGGAGAGGGGGCTCTTTCACAAATTTATCTTCATTTTGTACTGTAATAAGTTTATGTTATATGAAAGCTAAGGCTTTGAACTTTACGTTGGTTTGCATAATTATCTGGTGAACTATGCAAATTTATGCAAATGAGGTCATTGATTGAGACTATTGGTTGTCCTAAAACTGCTATCTGTATGATATTCTGCTCTCTTGTGGCTAATTAATAAAAAAAATATTGATGAATTGTTGGAAGGAGGCCTTTTCATTTGATAGTACTCTTGACTTTTTTGGAACCAGAAAAAAATTCATATGTCAATTTGAATTTTTTTGACCCTTTTTGGCCTAAAAATTCACCTGATTTTGCCAATGATCTATCTGATAGGATTTGGAACTATACTTTTCTATAAACATGCATTGTTCCTTCCTATGATGCACACAACTGATATAATATAAAAAGGAAATGTTTACACTAAAATTTCAATACAAATGTAATGCAAATGATATGCAAATTAGCTAATTTACCTATTTATTATGCGCAGGCTTGAAATTATTAGTTTATGAACCAATTTTAGCCATTGGGAGCTTTGAAAATACTTATGTTTATTCAGGATATACTAAAAGTCTTGTAGAAACTAACTTTTGTTGATTCCTGTAGGAATTCTCAGTGAAAAGGTACTCAAAAATGGTTCAAAGCATCAGTAATCATGTTGACGTTGCAAAACTTTGAATCCTTCAGTGAGTTGATACCGCATATGAAATGTCAATGAATTTGTCCAAATACAGGGAAATCCTTCAGAGAAGTACGATTTCAATTGTTTTCAAGGAAATACAGGGGTTGGGGGTAGGGTGGGGTCCTGGCTTATTTATATTGGATGGGGGAACCAGGGGAAATACCATCACCCCCCTCAAAAAAATATGGCCCTCTTCAAGGATCCAAATTTCTTCAAAAAAAATAACTTCCCCCTACATGGGACAGCTTGGCCCCCGCCATTGGTATCTTGCCCCAACATGTCTCTCTTTCCAACAACATGGGACCCTTTTTCCTTAAAATTTTAATCCTATTTTACTGCACCACAACCTCACAACATGGAATCGAGAATTTGCGAAATAGGTATATGAACACTGTTGCACTACAAATCAAAGATTGATCTGTAAAGTTTCATCCAAAATTACTATAATAAAGACAATTCATGTTAACCACGTCATATTTTAGTGACCCATTTACTTATTTATAATCATTACAAGTAAATGATCCCAGCTAAATTACACTGCTTTTGCTTAATTTTGAACGGATCAGAACTAACATTAGCTATGCCTAACGTTAAGCCCAACGAGTAACGTTAGTAAAAGCATGGCACTCGCTATTTTATAGATTTGAAAAAATCATTTTATTTGGTTCTGATCATCTTTAGGCCTCTTCTGGCTTGGGTCCAGGTACTAAAAGATCTCCATCACTGGCGATAGCCTTCTGACCTTTCCAAATCCTCAGTTTCACTTTCAAACAAGATTTGAGATACACATTCTTTGGTCGCCTCAATGTAAATGTCAAAAAAATATATAAATAAGTCGAGTGAGGTAGTCATAAAACTTTTTAGCAAATTTTGAGGGGGTATGTCTTTTATTGCAGCAATCCATGTAAAAGCACGTTGTTTACGCTACAGAATGGTTTTTGAAACTTTTCATTACGATATAGGGGTGGATCACACGATTTTTTAACAAAAAGGGTCAACAAATTACCAAAAATCACACAATTTTACATATTTTACAAATTATTTTAAAATAATGACCAGGTATGAGCAAAATGTTATTAGATTTGGACAATATGACTTGTCTATATAGTGTATATAAAAAAAAAAAATCTAAATCTATTTTCTAAGCAATTTTTGTAAAAATTGTTAAAATATGCATTTTTTGGGACATTTTAAACAAAAAGGTAAATTTCTGAATGTTTGGACAAAATTTGCCAAAAAAATGTGAGTATAGAGCCCCCCAAAAATACAATTTTATGAAAGATCTTTCTGAGATCTTTGCAATGAAACTATTTGCACCCCTATATAAGTTTGGTAAGGTCCCGATTTTATTTTTGGAAAAAGGTAGTTTCAAAACGGCGATAGTATTGCCACTAATAGAGTAAGGGTTAACGCCATATGTGTATGTTACTGGCAGGGTTTTACAGATAAAGAGTATGACTACAGACACACTCCGTAGTTAACGTATGTTACTGGCAGGGTTTCACAGATATTACAGTATGACAACAGACCCACCCTGTATTAACCTATGTTACTGGTAGGAATTTACAGATAAACAGTATGACTACAGACACACTCTGTAGTTAACATATGTTACTGGCAGGGTTTTTCAGCTAAACAGTATGATTACAGACAAACCCTGTAGTTAGTGTATGTTACTTGCAGGGTTTTACAGATAAACAGTATGACTACAGACCCACCCTGTAGTTAACGTATGTTACTTGCAGGGTTTTACAGATAAACAGTATGACTACAGACACACCCTGTAGTTAACGTATGTTATTGGCAGGGTTTTACAGATAAACAGTATGACTACAGTCCCACCCTGTAGTTAATGTATGCGTAATACTGGCAGGGTTTTACAGATAAACAGTATGACTACAGACCTACCTTGTAGTTAACGTATGTTACTTGCAGGGTTTTACAGATAAACAGTATGACTACAGACACACCCTGTAGTTAACGTATGTTATTTGCAGGGTTTTACAGATAAACAGTATGACTACAGTCCCACCCTGTAGTTAATGTATGCATAATACTGGCAGGGTTTTACAGATAAACACCCACCCTGTAGTTAACGTATGTTATTGGCAGGGTTTTACAGATAAACAGTATGACTACAGTCCCACCCTGTAGTTAATGTATGCATAATACTGGCAGGGTTTTACAGATAAACAGTATGACTACAGACCCACCCTGTAGTTAACGTATGTTATTGGCAGGGTTTTACAGATAAACAGTATGACTACAGACCCACCTTGTAGTTAACGTATGTTACTGTAAAGTATTTTATTTATGAAGCTAATTCAGATTATTAGGTAAGAAAAAAAAAAAATCTAAAAAACCTCATGAGGGGCAGGGCGGACCCCAAAGGGGCAGGGCAGACCCCAAAGGGGCAGGGTGAACCCCAAAGGGGCAGGACGGATCCCAGGGGGGCAAGGCAGGCCCACAGAGGGGCAGGGCGGACCTCAGGCGGATCCCAGGGGGGGGGGCAGGGCAGGCCCACAGAGGGGCAGGGCGGGCCGCCTTTGTGAAACAGCAAAGCTAGGGGTTTGGTATGACTACAAACCTACCCTGTAGTTTACATATAGGATTGACTTGATTATTCTAGAAACATTTAGAGTGCAGATCTATACACCTGGCGCCATAGAAGTCTAGTTGATATCTTTAAATTTCTAGCTTTGTACTGTATACTATGATGATTTTTATGAATAAAAATGTACAAGTCTTAAACCTTAACTTACAGTAGATAGTGTTAATTCATTACATGTACATTGTACTTAAACTGTACTCAGCCTGGCAGCTACCTTCTGTGAAGATGTGTCTAGACAGATTGCTATTTGTTATGCGTATTAACTCTTGCAAACACATGTGGGTATAAGAAGCCTCTTTGATGGATGGCAAGTCTGTGGATACTCAGTAGATTGCTTCTGAAAAACAGCAATGATTACTTGTAAAATGTCATAATTTTATAGGAAATGCAATGTTTATTTATGTTCTTGTATACAATTTGTAATAATGATGTAGTCTGCCTCAATCTCCAGGTATACAGGGTGTTCTTTAATGAAGAGCCTGGGAATTAAGAGACAAAAGTTGTTGACTGAAACAAATTGAAATTGTATGCATGACTTTGCCATCAGTTATGATAGTTTTGAAGATGAATACATGCTTGAACCTAATTGCATGTACTGTACATAGGCCAGTTTAAATTTCCTTTCTGTCATATGCTATTGTTATGCTGGAATTCTCAAAATGTAATTACTTATCATGGCCAAAATCAATTACAAAACAAGTGTATGTTTATCAGTGCAAGTGAACATTAATAAAAAGTTTGTTTAGCAGGGAGGGGGTACATTATCAAATTAAACAAAAAGACACATTTTTCATTGTCATTAATGTATTGTTCGGCTACAGCAGTAACCACCCATAACCTTCATGTGTATAATAAGATTTATATAATATATAATAAAATATAATAAGAGCTGAGGGACTGCCAGTGGACAGTTTTTGGACATTAAGAGCATGTTGAAATATATCCTTTCGGTTATCCTAAACCTTTGTCTTGCATCACAATACAATAAATTTAAATGAAATATGCAAATACTTGTAAAAGAAAGTGCAAATTACTTCATGTATACTGCAAAGTTGGTCATTTGATGCCTACGTACCATATTGTATTTTTGAAAGTTGATTTTACCATGCTGTACATTGAATATACTATGTACATTGTTTGTACCATACTGTACATCAGTTGTACCATGATAATAATGTTTATATGGTACAATCAATGTACAGCATAGTATATAGCATGCTGTACATTGTATTGTACATTGATTGCACCATATGCTGTACATTTATTGTACCATGTTGTACATAATTGCACCATATGCTGTACATTGATTATACCATGTACAATGTTTGTACCATACTGTACATCAGTTGTTTCATGATGATAATGATTATATGGTACAATCAATGTACAGCAAGGTATGCTGTACATTGATTGTACTGTACATTGATTTTACCACATACATGTACTATACATTGATTATATCATATGCTGTACATTGATTGTACCATGTTGTACATGATTGCACTATATGCTGTACATTGATTCTATTATGTTGTACATTGATTGTACCATGTTGTACATGATTGCACCATATGCTGTACATTGATTGCATGATGTTGTACATTGATTGCACACGTGCATTGATTGCACGATCTTGTACATTGATTGTACCATGTTGTACATTGATTGTACCATGTTGTACATTGATTGTACCATGTTGTACATGATTGCACCATATGCTGTACATTGATTGCATGATGTTGTACATTGATTGCACACGTGCATTGATTGCACGATCTTGTACATTGATTGTACCATGCTGTATATTGATTGTACTGTACATTGATTGTACCATGTACATGATTGCACCATAAGCTGTACATTGATTGTGCCATGATGTTCATTGATTGTACCATGTTGTACATTGATTGCACGATATGCTGTACATTAATTGTACCATTGATTGTACCATGTTGTACATAATTGCACCATATGCTGTACATTGATTGCACCATGTTGTACATTGATTATACCATGTTGTACATGATTGCAACAATTGCTGTACATTGATTGCACGATGTTGTACATTGATCGCACAATGTTGTACATTGATTGCATGATGTTGTACATTGATTGTACCATGTTGTACATTGATTATACCATGTTGTACATTTGTTGTACCATATGCTGTACATTGATTGTACATTATTCTACATTATTTTTTCACCCATGCACCTCTCTCGATCCCAGCTTTCTTGCTTTAAATTCTTGTGTTTCTCTCAATCTTCCCCTGTTTACTCTCCTTCCTACCTCTGGAATGATCTAATCTCTCAGGCACAATTTGACTTTTGCTGTTGTGGTGCCGTTAAACTCTCATCAAACAAACAAACAATTGATTGTACAATGTTTTACATGATTGCACTGTATGCTGTACATTGATTATACTAATTTGTACATTGATTATACTATATACTGACATACACCATGCTGTACAAGCAGCACCACTATTTGCGGTTCAGTAACCTGAAACAGGAAGTTATAGCTGTAGCTGGTAACAGTCACATGATTGATCCTAATACCATATCTATTCCAGAGTACTTAGTCTTTGGCAGGAGATTTGTACTTTCATTTACTTCAGTGTTTGTATCATCAACTTTTCTCAGTGTTACATTGGGTAATACAGTATGTCACAAGGTGTTACTGTAGTCTAGGTCAGTATCATGTATGAGTGTTTTTCATCTACAATAATCCAATATTTTGTGTAAAACCTTTTCCTGATTCATAATTGTTTTGGATATTTCTTTTACCTATTTTTTGGATAGAGTTGAATAATTGCCAAACGTACACCAGACTTGGTAACTTGAGTCACTGACTTGGACACGAATCATATTTTTTTCCTTGTGACTTGACTTCACTTGCAAACAAATGTCTTGTGGCTTTACTGGAGAACAATGACTTGACTTGAGTACAAATGGCTTGTGACTTGACTCGACTTTCTAATTTACTAATGGCTTGTGACTTGACTCAACTTTCTAATTTACAAATGACTTGTGACTTGACATGACTTGCAAACAAGTGGCTTGTGAATTAACTTGAAAAAAATATAACATAATTGGTTACAACTTTGACATACACTACTGTACATCGGAATTGGCAACAGCGGTATGAAAAAGGGAATTGCCTTTTGTAAAGTTTGCTTGGTATGTCTGCAATGCCAGGAAGCTGCAGGATGTACTGCACCTCACATAGTGTTGGTTATGTGTACTTAATGCGAGTACCACAGTATATTATAATATTTCTACTCGCCACAACTTTTATGATTCGCTGATGGCAAGGAAGCCAGTGCTTTTTTTCCAACCCTGTAATATACTTCTGTATCAAAATCTCTGAACATTTGACATTATATGTATTTTGTACTCTTTTCAGGGACTAGAGATCACCGTTGCAATAGTACACCAGCCACAGCAAATGAAGGAATGACTCAGCGCTCATCAATGAGTCACCGCTCATCAATGAGTCACCGCTCATCAATGAGTCACCGCTCATCAATGAGTCACCGCTCATCAATGAGTCAGCGCTCATCAACATCGTGCAGCTCCTCCACATCAAAGAAACCTTCCTTCTCCATCATATCAGCCAAGACCATGAAAGATGGACACAGAAAATTTGTTGTAAGTGATTTGTGTCTCAAGAATCATTTAATGTCATGCTTCATAAGTTGAATTATTATAACTTGTACAATGCTCGTAACTAACTTAGTCCATGAGCCAGGGCCCAAATTTGGCAATTGGTACCAAAATGCCTACCAGACGAAACATAACTTTTCTAGATGAAAAAAAATCTGATTTTTCAGAAAATGTTTTCTGGACATAGATATTGTGTTATAATTTTATCGTGTAGTAATTTTGTAGTAATTTTATGATTTCCAAGATGGCCGCCAAAAAGGTCACTACTGTAAACAAATAGTCTATTTTTTTTTTTATTAAATGGAAATATCACCTTTCAAATATACTTAAGTTTAAAGTCACGAGGAGTTCCCTTGACCAAGAAACATGGAAATCCAAGATGGCTGCCAAAATAGCCACCAAAATGGCGGCCATTTTGTTAGGTTCTTCTAAAATCTATAACATACTTGACTTTTTATCAAAATGAGCCATAGATGTTTTTATACTTTTGCTCGTATGTTACCACAGATTCTGAGTCAAATAGAGATGGATAAAATACTTAAAGATCTTTAAAACTATAGGTAAATTATGTTGTGTCTGATCACTCACGTAGGCACCTGACAAGAGTAGGTGCACTTCCACATTAAGTGACAATTTACATACTGTACTTAATGTAACAGGATCAAATATTACAAACAAGTAAAAGTAGCTTCGTATAATCATGTTTTCTAATACTTCACTTCTAGTATGATCTACAACACACATACCAGTACTAATCTACTACACATGATTATGCTGCCTGCAAGTCACACTGTACAGTATATACATGACTCTTGACCCGTAGGCTTTAATCAGTCATTGTTACTATCATACCATCTCCCTTTTTAACATTGACATTCAACCTGATTCTATAAGGCGATCTGGTTTTACACTTGCCCTTCCAGACCGGGTTACATACATGTAAGGGAGGTATTTGTGATAGGCATGTCAGTGTTCTCAGGTGGTGGCTTAATTACAGTACTTCTTCCACATTGGTTTTCTACAGTTTTGTAGCAGATAGGACGGTAGTTGTTGACTCATTAGTATGGATAATATCCCTCCTAGACTCCTCCCCCCCCCCCTTCCCCTTCTCCTAACTCATTCATCCTGTAGCCATTAAGAGCGTGGTAAGATTATTGCTTTCCCTTTTATTTTAATTTTGTATAAAATAGGCATCACCTTTTCCGGGTCAGTACTCTTTGGTTTCAATAAAATATCAGAAACTGGGAGAATGGACCTGGTACGGCCGCCCATTAACAATTGCGAAGGAGAGCCTGTGATATTAATTGGTATATTCCTGATGTTTAAAAGGGCGAGATATAGGTCCCCTTGATCTTTCACAGCCTTCTCTGATATTCTTTTGCAAGTTTGTCGTTCAACCAAACCATTTGATTGGGGGTATTCTAGGCTATTATATTAGTCTTGTGAGTAAACTTCCAGCGCTTAGCAAATTTGGGAAATTCAAAGCAAGAAAACGGGGGGCCATTGTCAGACATAACAACATCTGGGATTCCATGACAGCCAACATTTTGTTTACATTTGTCAATCACACATGTGGCAGTACGGGTTTGGAGGTTACTTACTTCAAAAACTTTGAATAGTAAATTAGTTGTTGTGCTCCTTAAAATTTCAAACAGTCAGACCCGATCTGATATATAAGCAGGTGGGGTCAGACTTTTCCTCTTTATGTTCTTTATTCTGAAAACCACAAGCAATTAGGATCAGATTTCCCTTATCAAAGGCTCCATTGTGCTAGTTCTCCATTTCGTCCTGGATTGTTGTGGAAGTTGGTGTTGAGTATCAAATTAGCAATAGATGAAGTCCTTATTGTGTGGTTGAGTGCTTATTTTAATTAATATAAGTAGTCTCATTATTTGCTACATTAAGTTTGTGGCTATGATTTGCTGGAACAAATTTTTAAGGAGAAGGACAAGTCATTAATCAGCAAGGACGACATAATCTTGAACCTGAGAAGATTAAAGGTCTACACCAACCTTTTTCCAAGGCCCCTCGGGGATCCATGTGGCATCAGTGGTTCTTTACTTTGTTTTTTACAGTATGTCTTACAAACATGACATGAGTCTAACTTGTTATTGATTTGTGATGTCATACCTGGCCAGTAGACATAATCTCTGGCCAATCGCAAAGACTTTTCCTGCCCAAAATGTGCTAAATGAATTTCATTTTGAATCTGGGAGCAGAGGTCTATTGGTTCGACAATACAGCCATTCTTGAAAATAATGCCGTCTACTACACTTAAGAGTTTCTCGAATTGTCCGGTACTCTCTGTGTTCACCCTTGATTTCACTCTTATCGTCTGGCCAACCATCTAATATTATTCTAATCAGGGCCTGACATGTTAGATCTCTGTTGGTAGCCTCTCCTATTTTTTCTAAGGAGGACGCCTCCATCTGTGAATGAGATATTAGATTGATGCTAATTTCACTATCATTATCTAGGATTTCCGGTAGTTGTGCCCTACGTAAAGTATATGCTACATATATTTCCTTGCCACTTTTATATCTAACCTTAAGATTATACTTTTGGAGTCATAATAACATACGCTGTAACCTTGCTCGACTATTTGATGAATAGTAGAGCTACTGTACTACCCTCAGCGTCTTCGTCTGGTAAAGTTTTAATTAAAGTTCTCATAACTTAATTTATGAATGTTGTACATTCATGTGACTTGGCATAGGGGTAGAGGACATGGGTACTGATCAAATGAGCATGGTTGGAGGGTTGTGTGTGCATACTATTTAGCTTATTTGCATAACAATGAAAATATTTGTCAGGTTAAAGTTTTGGGTAAAGTTTTTATATTTTAAGTTATGAATGGTGTACATTCATGTAACTTGGCATAGGAGTACTGTTTAAGTGAGCATGATTAGTAGTTGTGCATACTAATTAGCTTATTTGTATCTATGATATGATTTGTATCTATATCTCTTGAATTAAAACGGATGTGGGCATTTTGTTTGCACAAATGATCATATATGTGAAGAGCATTGTCTACACTTAATGTTAAGTGAAGTGTGCATATTAATTAGGTTATTTGCATAACAATAGACTTGTACAAAATGCTTAGAATTCATGAGTGCATAACTTAAGTTATGAATGGTGTACATTCATGTAACAGCATAGAAATAGAGGACATAACCATGCAAGTATTTGTATCTATGATTTCTCTTAAATTTGAGTGGGAGTGGGCATTTTGTTCACACAAATGATCATATATGTGGAGAGCATTGTCTACACTTAATGTCGATGTGAAGTGTGCATATTAATAAAGTTATTTGCATAACACTAGACTTAACTTGGTACTTGTTACAGGGGTACTGTTCAAATGAGCATATGATTTGGGGTTGTGTATACATAATAAAAAAAAAAAGAAGGAAAATTGAAAACTATATTTTCAAACTAAAAATACAGCAAGTTAGAAGTACTTTGTGAAAAATTGTTGCACTCCATTGATGTTCAAAACAAACAGGTCTTTCGAATGATAAATGAAATAACTCACATCAATAATATACATAGTAAGAATAGTTTAATTAAACGTGCGAATTTAAGCAATTTTTTATAATTTTACCATTTTTTTAAACATTTGTGAAAACTTAGTTGTTTATGTAACTTACTAACTTTCTGTGTAAATGTTATGCAGAAATAAGGTATCTTTACAATGATATAACATTTGAGTACCCGTTATTCTTTTATGTTGATGTTATTATTGTGTTATTATACATTTCATGATACCCACCAGCATTTAATTACACAAATATACAGTACATAGATAGATAGTAAACACATTTCATGTGCATGTACTGTACAGTACAGCCTGAGTACATGTATATCTTTACATAAATTGTTGAAACACTAAATGTTCCTGCAGGTTTTACTCTTGTTCCCGTCCAGGCCTAAGTCTATCTATCTATCATTACGTATAGGCCTATTAGCATAACCTCATCATTAGTTTAACTTAATGAATCACTATCACTTTCCGATGATTCTGATCAGAATATCTCCCTGAAATTCCTCATCATCACTCAATCCACAAAAATTTATGCTAATGCTTCCTCAGAAAAACACATTTTCCTTTATTCATTCCAAGATGTCTCAGAATAATCCAATGTACCCCCACCCCTCCCCCTTGCAATTTGGTATCAATGTTTGCAGAATCATTATATGATTTGGCTTGTTTGTAGAAAGTTGGAGGGTAGTACAGTAATGGCTTAGAGTCAAGAATTCAAGTCGACAGATGTATCCGCCCACAGTCTGTAGTCCCTAAAGGGTTGATCCTTCTCAGACTTAAAATGAGTTAAGCACAGGTCCCCTTTCTGGGCATGATCCGACAAGGGTTACAAACTTACCATTCTCGGACTGAAATTGAGTAAAGCTCAGAACCACAGTTACCCTTTCCAGGTTTGGCCTGACAAAGTTTACTAGTAACTTTCTAGTAACTCTTGCCAGACTGAAATTGAAGACTGAAGTGCATGTCCCCTATCCGGGTGTGGTTCAACAAGAGCTACTAGTAACTCTTGCCAGACTGAAATTGAAGACTAAAGTGCATGTCCCCTATCCGGGTGTGGTTCAACAAGAGCTACTAGTAACTCTTGCCAGACTGAAATTGAAGACTGAAGTGCATGTCCCCTATCCGGGTGTGGTTTAATATGACAAGAGTTACTAGTAACTTACTAGTAACTCTTGCTAGACTGAAATTGAAGACTAAAGTGCATGTCCCCTATCCGGGTGTGGCTTGACAATAGCTACTAGTAACTCTTGCCAGACTGAAATTGAAGACTGAAGTGCATGTCCCCTATCCGGGTGTGGTTTAATATGACAAGAGTTACTAGTAACTTACTAGTAACTCTTGCTAGACTGAAATTGAAGACAAGAGTTACGTAGACTGAAGTGCATGTCCCCTAGTAACTTACTAGTAACTCTTGCTAGACTGAAATTGAAGACTAAAGTGCATGTCCACTATCCGGGTGTGGCTTGACAATAGCTACTAGTAACTCTTGCCAAACTGAAATTGTAGACTGAAGTGCATGTCCCCTATCCGGGTGTGGTTTAATTTGACAAGAGTTACTAGTAACTTACTAGTAACTCTTGCTAGACTAAAATTATAGACTGAAGTGCATGTCCCCTATCCGGGTGTGGTTTAATTTGACAAGAGTTACTAGTAACTTACTAGTAACTCTTGCTAGACTAAAATTATAGACTGAAGTGCATGTCCCCTATCCGGGTGTGGTTTAATTTGACAAGAGTTACTAGTAACTTACTAGTAACTCTTGCTAGACTGAAATGGAAGACTGAAGTGCATGTCCCCTATCTGGGTGTAGTCCAACAAAGTTTACTAGTAACTTTCTAGTAAGTCTTGCCAGACTGAAATTGGAGACTGAAGTGCATGTCCCCTATCTAGGCGTGGTCCGACAAGTGTTACTGCCTGTAAGTTTTTGTTGTATGGTTGATGTTGTACTTGTATCAAGACTTATATCATATATTTAACCAAAGAAGGCCTGACATGAAAAACCATCAGCTCCCTTTCCATATCCTGCAAACATTTTAAAAGACAGTTTTTTTTCGACAATTTTCTTTCTTTTTTTTGTCATCAGAAGTATTCATTGAATGAAGGTAAGATTTAAAACACTTGCTTAATTTTTCAGGGGAACATGCAATTCAAATAAGATTAGTTCATAAAAATTGCAAGACAAGTGTCAGAATTAGCCATCTTCGTGTTTCTCTATAATGTGGAGAATTCGCTGTGTTTTGTATTTTTGAGAAAAGTCATTTGTATCACTCTCAATGTGTTGGTAGTTAAGACTAGTAATACAAAAATATCTCAATTTTCATCTTGCCATACTGTACCTTTGATTATCAATTCTCTCTTCATTGAAAAAGGCAATTGATATATTGATAATAAAATACCAATTATTATTTATATTGTAGTATATATCTATAGTACCTTAAATTAGGAAGTGGTGTATGGTAATCTACAGTGCTCCGTGCTGTGGATCTCTTGATCTCCAGGACCAGATGTCATGCTCTCATACAATCACACCTACAATTAATGGACAAAAGTATTTGACCCTTTTTCTTCACCCCTTGTACCCCACTTCAATGTTGGAAGTGATTGATAAAACTTGCAGGCCAAAGTCATGTTTCAACATTGAAACGAGGTAGAAGGGGGAGGAAGGGTCAAGACTTTTGTCCATGATTGTCTGAGAAATGCTGATAATAATGTGTGTCAATTAAGGCTGAAAGAAAATACAGTTATGTAGTAATAAAGCTCTTTTAATTTGTCAGCATAAATGTCTTTTTAGTTTTAAAATTTAGAAGTAAATAACAAGAACTGGGAAGGTGTGTAGATCCTATAAATCATTTGAAAGGAAAGGTGTGGAGATCCTATTAATCATTTGAAAGGGAAAGTGTGGAGATCCTATTAATCATTTGAAAGGGAAGGTGTGGAGATCCTATTAATCATTTAAAAGGGAAGGGCAGGGGATTTAATCAATGTTAAAGGAGAAGAAAAATCTTAGTGAAGGTCAGGATGAAATTGTAAAATTACAAAAATGTGGGATATTAGAATTATAGTTATTGTAATGGGGGAGAGGCTACATCTCTGTACTGGAAGAAGGCAGATGTTTAGTTGAGACATATTTTGGCATATTTAATGTATTCATTTCCGAGAGCAGATAGTGCGGGGGTATGGGGGAGGGGGGGGATGTTACATTGTTTTGCGCGGAAATGTTCGTTTGGGGTTTTTTTTCTTTAGATTTTTTCTTGTTTGAAATGACCACAAAGGGTATGTATAAAGCCTGTAAATTTTAGCATGAATTAAAAGACTGACGTGTTGATATTACTTAACAGACAAAGACGCATTGTGAGGAATGCATTCTTTTTGGAGTTGCTGGAATGTTCTATTCCTTTTAGACAGGTGCTTTTGTGCAGACAGTGAATCCCACAGTCAGCCGGCGCTTCACTGTTGGAATTATTATGGAGAAGTCAGTGAGCCCATATTTCAAAAATAATTGACAGTACATAGTCTCTTAACACTTTTTTGGCATGCACCGTCCTTTGTAATTGCTTCTACATGTAAAACCAAATGGCTCACCAAGTGAGGCGTTCAAAGATCAGGGCCGTAATGTTTTTTGAAAGTGCGTTTTGGAAAGATGTAGTGTTTTCAGATCATGCGCACATTGTTAAGATTCAACATGTCAGTATTGTATTTCATGCTAATATTTACGAGCTGTATACATACCCTTTGCGGTCATCTTAGACAGGAAAACATATTTACGTGCATTGAAAAGGGTAATTAATATTACCCTCATTAAGATTTACAAGCGGTTAAAAATGACAATTCCCTACAGAAAGTGAGGATTAGGGTGCCAAGCTTTATCATCTTAAAGAAATTAGATTTTTGAATGCTTTCATAATGATTTTTTTCTTTTTTCAAGTCCTCTTTCATTAAAGATGAAGTTGCTGAACCACTGAATCATGGTCATGGGTCACTCACTCATTTTCAATCCTCTTTGCTCCTGCAATGGAACAACATGTCAAGAAAGAATCTCCATTCCAACCTGCCTTGATTGAGTCACTGCAACTCTCGCCTGCTCTTCCCTACCCAAGCTGTACCCAGGTCCTAGCTGCCTCTGTTTAGGCTCTGAGGGTCTGCCTCGATTTAGGCCCTGAGGGGTCTGCCACTGTTCAGGCCCTGGGGGTCTGCCTCTTTTCAGGCCCTGGAGGTCTGCCTCTGTTCAGGCCCTGGGGGTCTGCCTTTGTTCAGGCCCTGGGGGTCTGCAACTTCAGGCCCTGGGGGTCTGCCTCTGTTCAGGCCCTAGAGGTCTGCCTCTGTTCAGGCCCTGAGGGGTCTGTCTCTCTGTTCAGGCCATGAGGGGTCTGTCTGTCTGTTCAGGCCATGAGGGGTCTGTCTCTCTGTTCAGGCCATGAGGGGTCTGTCTGTCTTCAGGTCCTGAGGGGTCTGCCTCTGTTCAGGCCCTAGAGGTCTGCCTCTGTTCAGGCCTTGAGGGGTCTGTCTCTCTGTTCAGGCCATGAGGGGTCTGTCTGTCTTCAGGTCCTGAGGGGTCTGTCTCTGTTCAGGCCCTGACGGGTCTATCTCTGATGGTTTTCTTCAGACGTAGGTAAAAGTCCAGCAAAGGGAGCAACAGTGTATAATGGGGGCATTATGGCTGCATAGGTGGGCAGATATGAATTAGGTGAGGAGGTGGCATGATGAGGAAAGACATTGGTCTGGCCCCTATTTTCTCATGATTAGATGTCAGACAGTCATGTCTCCTAAGCAATATTTGGGGCTCTACCCATCGGTATTGGGAATAGAGAGCTAATATACCCTGTATACATTGAAAGTACATTATTTGTGCACTTCCAGTTATTGGCATATTTAGTTAAAACACTGCAACTTTTTTCTGTGTGTAATTGACTGAATTTATGTGCATTTTAAACCCAAGAACCTGAAATTTGTTCCAAAAACCCTGAGACCAACATGATATATCCCTTACCTGGCCACATCTCTTACTTATCGCAACCCTTTCTTACTTACACTGAACTTTATGAAGTATTCATAAACCCTATACAACATTACAACTGGATATGACACTGCCCTGGATATGACACTGCCCTGGATATGACACTGCCCTGGATATGACACTGCCCTGGATATGACACTGCCCTGGATATGACACTGCCCTGGATATGACACTGCCCTGGATATGACACTGCCCTGGATATGACACTGCCCTGGATATGACACTGCCCTGGATATGACACTGCCCTGGATATGACACTGCCCTGGATATGACACTGCCCTGGATATGACACTGCCCTGGATATGACACTGCTCTGGATATGACACTGTCCTGACGTGACACTGTCCTGTGGATATGACACTGTCCTGTGGGTATGACACTGTCCTGTGGATATGACACTGTCCTGTGGATATTACACTGTCCTGTGGGTATGACACTGTCCTGGATATAACACTGCACACCACAATCCACACGCACCATCATGGCTGCATGTGTTTCCTGGTCTTTTGTACTTAAGCCAAAAATGTGTACTTTATCAGATTTTTACATTTGATGTGGATTGTACTATTCACTACACTTGCATTGATACATGCTTTGCTTTACATTTTGTGAGTTGATCTGGTTATAATATTTTCTTGTTTTTACTACATTTTGCATTGATTTTTGCCTTTGCGACATAACAAAGGTGGATAGAGATATTCCTTGCTTGCATTGCTAGGGTACACTCATCCAAATGCAGTTGTGCATTGCTTATCAATTGAAATAAAGACATGATGAATGATTTATGTTTGATGTAAAATATTGTGCACCATACATGAATTTAGAGGACCTGTCCTTAATCATTTCTGAGGTTTGATGATTTAATACTATTGCTTTTATTTTCTGTTCTCTTCAGTTGTACACAGTAGCTGTCGACAGAAAGATTGGTCTTGACTCATCTCAAGCGTCAGTAGAGAAAAGATACTCAGATTTTCACCTCCTCAACAAACAACTCACCCAAAAGTTCCCTGATTTTATGAATTCTGTCTTCTTCCCAAGAAAAGTTTTGACTGGAAATTACAAGCACCAGTTTATAGCAGAACGTAGTCGTGCCTTTGAGCAGTTTCTTACACATATTTATGCCAATGAAGAAATAAGAACTTGCACAGAATTTCAAGACTTCTTTTACAACGATGACATCCGGAGGGCGTACAAATTGATGTCTGAGGGTGCCTACACAGAGGCCATCCCACTTCTTCAAAATGCTCTTCATCTGCAGGAGAAACTGTTAGGAGAGGATCATCAGGATACATTGACAACCTTTTGTGCCCTTGTTGTTGCTTACATGTCTATAGAGGATGGTGATGCACATGCATTAGGGTATGCAGAATCTGCTTTTCAGATTATCCAAGAGGCACAAAGTAGTCCCTTTAAGATTCCACTCATTCAGTCCTTAATTGGTGTACGATGGAGACTGAACAAGGACAAAAGGGACCTTGAGGTTCAACTAGCAAGATGCATGCAGCCTGTAGGTGATGGACCAGTCAAAATGCCAACATTAGAAGAACTGGTCATGCAAAATCTTTCCCACATATGACAGGATGTACTTTGACTACAACTACATTTCAGGAGTGACATTGGCTCTTTTTCATGTCATTGCTCAAAGGGGTGTGTATTTTTATATATTACCGTGATGAATAACTCTGGTTATAAATTTTCAGTCTAAAGAGCACAAACTCACCAGAGGGTTTATAACTCACTGATAAAAACATCCTTTTAAAAGTCCAAATGAATTCTTAGCCACACATTATATGCATGTCCTGGCTCTGCAGTAACCTTATCCGTAATAACTGGTTCTTCACAATAAGTTCCATTGTGTGCATATAGATGATAAGGAGTGTAATGACTGATGCATAAAATCACTCAGCTCTATGTGGTAGGTTTCTTAATTTCTTCTAGCAGTGTCTAAAAGTTATACCCACCGAAATGGAGGTTCTTGCTGGTGAAAAGACTGAAAATTTGTAGCGAGGATTGGGCGTAATGCAGTAGTTGTATTGGTGCTTGTTTCATTAACCTTCATACATACTGTAAAGGGTGCTTACAGTACATGTTGGCACAATGTGTTGCTGGTCACAAAATATCAGACAAGAGCCTCTGGAAGTAGCCCCTTTAGTCTGTTTTCAGTTTGATAACCATCATAAACCCTAGTTGGGGAGTTCTGTAAATGTCCAAATGGAATAAGAAACCTTTTACTGTGCAATTATTGAATATAGGTATACCTACACCTAGGATACCCATTGTCTGGAAACTTTACATCGATCAAAAGTCAGTATTGTGGATAAATTGATTTTGCAGCTGAAAATGAAACCCTAGGTATCAAATCTCATGGCTACAAGAGCTTTCAATGGTTAATCTTTGAGTGCATGGTTGAACGTTTTATGGGTGCATTGAAGTGTTACCTGGCCATTCATCTTCCATGTGTGCTCTCTTCCACCAGATGACTGCCTTTTTATATTTATGCAAATTTTGATTTTGTTTTTTAAAAACATGACTGACCTAAATTTAATGTTTCAGAGTTCATGAATGGGTTGTATAAGAGAGTTCATTGATGGGTTGTTTAACCCTTACTCTACCACGCGGCGATACTATTGCCGATTTCAAACCACCTTTTTCTAAAAATAAAATCGGGACTTTACCACAGTCCTATACGAGTAATCTTGGTATCATTTTAAAGTACTCGGATAGTTCTTTTACAAAATGAAACTTTTTTTTAGGGGTGATATTACATAATTTTTAGAAAAATTACATCGAAAAAGGGTAAAAATCAATAATTGCTAAAAAAAAATCCATTTTTTTTTTTTTTTTTTTTTAAATCTTACGATAATTTCAAGATTACATTTTTGCTTCAAAGTCAAACACGAAAGTTCTAAGAAATGATAGTATTGGTTTCTGGTATAATTTTTATAATCCCTACGTCCGATCTTTTGTTCTAGTGAAATTTCTGCAAAATTTCATGAATTTCTGCCATTTTTGTTTAAAAAATCGTGAAACCCAAACCCTACAACACGCATGCTTGGTTGAAGCGCCGTTCGAAAGCGCTTGAAATTTCCTTTCATTTGACATATAAATAAAGGCATACCCCCCTCTAATTAGAACCTATCCTATAAGAACAAAATTACAGCTGTCCAATTTCAACAACCACGTAGCGCAGAGGAAATGTACGCGACTAGCGTGCGAGCGCTCCGGGTTCGAGTCCCGCCGTGACCACTGCGTAATTATTTTTCTGCTGCAGCTTTCAGGGGACGTTTGACTTTTATCATTTTTGATGATAAAAGCTTACCCTTTCTTTCTAAAAAATGTAGATTAGTATCATTAGAAAGGAAATTTCAAAATAAATCTAAATATGTAACACAAATCTCTGTTTTCAATACTGACAAGAAGTTATACTTCTGCAAAGATTGACCATTTGTTGACCAAATTTAGCCAAAAATTGCTTAATTTGCATAATTCTGTCTAATATTTCCTAAATTGGTTTTAATTACTCAAAAGATAAATAACTTAGCATCTATTCCAACCAAACTTGTAACGAAGGAAAATGAAAGGAAAGTTGTCAAAAATGCATATAAAAAAAAAGTTACGAAAATTGGGGTCGCTATTTCTAAAGCCCTGGTAGAGTAAGGGTTAAGAGAGTTTATGGATCGGTTGAGTAAGAGAGTTTATTGATGGGTTGTGTAAGAGAGTTTATGGATGGGTTGTTTTAAAGAGTTTATGGATAAGTTGTGTAAGAGAGTTTATGGATGGGTTTAAGAGAGTTTATGGATCGGTTGAGTAAGAGAGTTTATAGATGAGTTGTGTAAGAGAGTTTATGGATGAGTTGTGTAAGAGCGTTTATGGATGGGTTGTTTAAGAGAGTTTATGGATCGGTTGAGTAAGAGAGTTTATAGATGAGTTGTGTAAGAGAGTTTATTGATGGGTTGTGTTAGAGGGTTCATGGATGGGTTGTGTGGGGGAGTTTATTGATGGGTTGTGTAAGAGGGTTCATGGATGGGCTGTTTAAGAGGGTTTATGGATCGGTTGAGTAAGAGAGTTTATGGATGGGTTGAGTAAGAGAGTTTATGGATGAGTTGAGTAAGAGAGTTTATGGATGGGTTGTGTAAGAAAGTTTATTGATGGTTGTGTTAGAGGGTTCATGGATGGGTTGTTTAAGAGAGTTTATGAATCGGTTGAGTAAGAGAGTTTATGGATGGGTTGTGTAAGAGAGTTTAATGATGGGTTGTGTTAGAGGGTTCATGGATGGGTTGTTTCAGAGAGTTTATGGATCGGTTGAGTAAGAGAGTTTATTGATGGGTTGTGTAAGAGAGTTTATTGATGGGTTGTGTTAGAGGGTTCATGGATGGGTTGTTTAAGAAAGTTTATGGATCGGTTGTTTAAGAGAGTTTATGGATCGGTTGAGTAAGAGAGTTTATGGATGGGTTGAGTAAGAGAGTTTATGGATGGGTTGAGTAAGAGAGTTTATGGATGGGTTGTTTAAGAGAGTTTATGGATCGGTTGAGTAAGAGACTTTATGGATGGGTTGTGTAAGAGAGTTTATGGATGAGTCGTGTTTGAGGGTTCATGGATGGGTTGTGTAAGAGAGTTTAATGATGGGTTGTGTAAGAGAGATGTAAGAGAGTTTAATGATGGGTTGTGTAAGAGAGTTTATGGATGAGTTGTGTTAGAGGGTTCATGGATGGGTTGTGTAAGAGAGTTCATGGATGAGTTGTGTAAGAGTTTATTGATGGGTTGTGTAAGAGAGTTTATTGATGGGTTGTGTAAAAAATTTATGGATGGGTTGTGTAAGAGAGTTTATTGATGGGTTGTGTAAGAGATTTGATGGATTGTTTGTGTAAGAGAGTTCATGGATGGGTTGTGTTAGAGAGTTCATTGATGTGTTGTGCAAGAAAGTTTATTGATTGGTTGTGTTAAAAAGCTCATGGATGGATTGTGTAAGAGAATATGGATGGGTTATAGTATGGATGGGTTATATAAAAAAAAATATGGATGGGTTGTGTTAGAGAGTTTATGGATGGGTTGTGTTCGAGAGTTCAAGAATGGTTTGTGTTAGAGAGTTTATTGATGGGTTGGGTAAGAGAGTTCATGAATGGGTTGTGTGAGGATTTCTTTAATGGGTTGTGTAAGAGAGTTCATGGATGGATTGTGTTAGAGATCTGATTGGTGGGTTGTGTAAGAGAGTTTATTGATGGGTTGTGTAAGAGATTTCATGGATGGGTTGTGTAAGAGAGTTCATTTATGGGTTGTGTTAGAGAGTATTCATGCATGGGTTATGTTAGAGAGTTCAAGGATGGGTTGTGTTAGAGAGTTCATGGATTGGTTGTGTTATAAAGTTCATGGATGGGTTGGGAATAAATCATAACATCCATAGTGGAATGATATGAAACAGATCAATTCTTAGGTCTGAAGTTTTGCTGTGAATTTAGCAAGCTTCAATTTTTTTTATATTATGGCGCGTGGTTTGCCTCTTGCTCCATAAGTATGTGCAGAGGCGGCAGAGCATTCAATTTATTGGAGGGGCTAATGAGGTCAGTTGACATGTGATAACAAAATTGGGGGGCTAATTAGGTGGGTATCGTAATAATACATGTTTACCTAACATTATTTGGAGGGGGGTCGAAGTCCCTGCCCCCTAGCTCCTCCACCCCTGAATATGTGTTACTTGAATGAATTTTTGTTCAATATCTGTTAGTTCAAACTGCTTACAATTATACATTTGATGCTGATACCTGTCAACTGCCCTGCAAACTGCAATTTAAATTATTGATTGATTGATATATTTTTTGAGAAGCATGCAAAGCCAAGTTATTGTAGTGCTAGGTGCAGTATCTTACAAGCTCTAAAACATACAAAGCCAAGTTATTGTAGTGTTAGGTGTAGTATCTTACAAGCTCTAAAGCATGCAAAGCCAAGTTATTGTAGTGTTAGGTGCAATATCTTACAAGCTCTAAAACATACAAAGCCAAGTTATTGTAGTGTTAGGTGCAATATCTTACAAGCTCTAAAACATACAAAGCCAAGTTATTGTAGTGTTAGGTGCAGTATCTTACAAGCTCTAAAACATACAAAGCCAAGTTATTGTAGTGTTAGGTGCAATATCTTACAAGCTCTAAAACATACAAAGCCAAGTTATTGTAGTGTTAGGTGCAGTATCTTACAAGCTCTAAAACATACAAAGCCAAGTTATTGTAGTGTTAGGTGCAGTATCTTACAAGCTCTAAAACATACAAAGCCAAGTTATTGTAGTGTTAGGTGCAATATCTTACAAGCTCTAAAACATACAAAGCCAAGTTATTGTAGTGTTAGGTGCAGTATCTTACAAGCTCTAAAACATACAAAGCCAAGTTATTGTAGTGTTAGGTGCAATATCTTACAAGCTCTAAAACATGCAAAGCCAAGTTATTGTAGTGTTAGGTGCAGTATCTTACAAGCTCTAAAACATACAAAGCCAAGTTATTGTAGTGTTAGGTGCAGTATCTTACAAGCTCTAAAACATACAAAGCCAAGTTATTGTAGTGTTAGGTGCAATATCTTACAAGCTCTAAAACATACAAAGCCAAGTTATTGTAGTGTTAGGTGCAATATCTTACAAGCTCTAAAACATACAAAGCCAAGTTATTGTAGTGTTAGGTGCAGTATCTTACAAGCTCTAAAACATACAAAGCCAAGTTATTGTAGTGTTAGGTGCAATATCCTACAAGCTCTAAAACATACAAAGCCAAGTTATTGTAGTGTTAGGTGTAGTATCTTGCAAGCTCTAAAACATACAAAGCCAAGTTATTGTAGTGTTAGGTGCAATATCTTACAAGCTCTAAAACATACAAAACCAAGTTATTGTAGTGTTAGGTGCAGTATCTTACAAGCTCTAAAACATACAAAGCCAAGTTATTGTAGTGTTAAGTGCAATATCTTACTGTAAGGGGGGGACGAGACGTGATCTCTTTTGGGATGTGCCAGCATCTGCAGTATGAGGACTGCAAATGCTGGTGGATTCTTACGCAGTTCATGAAATATATATAAAAACGTAGATGAAAGAAATAACATAGTCACAAGAATGGAGAAAACAAGAGAGTAATATTTGTGGTGCATCAAAACTAAATTCTATTTTTCTACAGCTCAAGATGTATATACATTATGTACAGTTTTTTCCAAAGATAATTCTCAGCTACATTGTTACCCAACTGCACTGACCAGCCTCCTGAAAGTATCTCCTGAAAATCTAAAATTACTTCTGACCAGAACATGTGGCCTATCCCATGATATTACATTTGGCTATCCCATAATATTCTAAACAAAGGAACCCTTCTTCTGTCCAGACTTTGATGGACAGATGAAAACAGGAAGAAGAAATATAAACCAAAACCACCAATTAAAGACAAGACAAAGAAAATGACCACCTAAGATGTAACTGAATACACAAAGAAAATGACCATCTTAGATGTAGCTGAATACACAAAGGGAAGTCTAAACTGAGGAAAGTATCAAAATAAATGGTTTCATTACAGTAATAGTGAGTAAGTTCAAGCATGGAACTATTTTTATCTCAGTTAATAGCTTCATGGTTAAAGAGACAAGGTAATATCATTTGAGTCAGGATTTTAAAGACTTAACAAATAAAAATTAGCAATCAACATAAGAAGATGGAAAATACTTATTTTAGTTTAGAAATGGCATAGAGCTTAAAAATACACTTGCAGCACATTATTTGCAAACTTGAGAAAACACAAATGGCAAACCATAGGCAAAAAGAAATACTTATTTCAAAGCCCACATGAAAAAGCAACATGCAATTAAAAAAAAAAAAGGAAGCTAAATATGCTCAAATCACACATTTTGGTATGATATGATCAAACCAAGAAAAACAACATTTTCCAACCTCTTACATCCCTCCCTGCTTAATGTTGACTTACACTGTCAACAAGAACCGGTAATCTAAATCTGAAAAAATACATTCGATTTTTTTTTATATCGTCAATGCAACAGCAACAAAAATGTAGTACATTAGTACTGTTCTGCAACAGCAACAAAAATGTAGTTCTGTTCTATTATAATAATATGAATTGCTTTTTGACCAAAGAACTGCTTTGGACAAGCTAACACACCAAAGTTGCAAGATGAATCAAAAATAAATGCTCAGACCAAAATATTTGGAAATCAAAACCATGGACCCTGACTGTACCACCCGGAGGCTATCTTGATACAGCTCATGCCATACATACATTCTCAAAATCATTCAAACATAATGAAATTTAAAGCAAATTCATTTAACACATTTCTTAAAATGGACTGTCAACAAGCTTAGCAATTATATTAACGTAACAGATTCAAACTTTCAATGATATAAAATGCAAATAATTCTGTCTGAATATCAAATGTAAACATTGAACATAAAATAGATCCGACCACAACATCTTTAAGATTAAAGTAAATTACCTGTAGTTCCACAGAAAATAACATACATGTACAGCACGTACAAATCTTAAAGGATAGCAAAAGAAAATGTATTGTCCAGTAAAGTCCGGCTTGGAAACAAATTACTGTCTCTTACATAATCCATGATAACATGATCAATGAACACAAATAAATAAACATAACAAAATCATTCATATAATGTTCTTTGATATAAATTGACAATTCTGCATAATCTCCAAAATAATGTAAGCACCAAACGGGAGGCCATCTCGGTAGAACTGTATCTTGGGTTTGAAAATACATGTTCAATAGAAAACCAAACATCCAGGTGCAAGAAACACATCAGAGAATCAGGGTCGTCATTCCTCATTCTTCAAAATAAATCTCTCCAAATTATTGTTGAATCATAATACATTAAAACAAACAGATGAAAACAAAAGTGGGCCAGTTCGAGTCAGTAAACAGTACTTGAAAATGAAAATTCAGCGTCTATGTATTTTTGCGACTAAAGGGCGCATTAAGGCCACTGATAAGAAATCGGTGAGGGGTGGTCTGCACTTCCCTTCAGTCCAGAGTTGAATCAAACAAATCATGTTCATGCACGATAACTTTCAGGAGTAAGTAAAACAAATCAGCTACATGTACACAGGTATTAAACGAAGATCACAGATGATATGAATGCTCCAAATTGTAATGGTCCAGGTGTTAACAAGAGGTAAGGAATAGTTAGTCCAATTTAAAACATTTTTAAGGTACAGGTATGTCCAAAGAAACAGTATAGAATCCATCCCAAAATATTCAATGCCCCACCTCTACTACCATTTTGTAAGGGGGGGACGAGACGTGATCTCTTTTGGGATGTGCCAGCATCTGCAGTATGAGGACTGCAAATGCTGGTGGATTCTTACGCAGTTCATGAAATATATATAAAAACGTAGATGAAAGAAATAACATAGTCACAAGAATGGAGAAAACAAGAGAGTAATATTTGTGGTGCATCAAAACTAAATTCTATTTTTCTACAGCTCAAGATGTATATACATTATGTACAGTTTTTTCCAAAGATAATTCTCAGCTACATTGTTACCCAACTGCACTGACCAGCCTCCTGAAAGTATCTCCTGAAAATCTAAAATTACTTCTGACCAGAACATGTGGCCTATCCCATGATATTACATTTGGCTATCCCATAATATTCTAAACAAAGGAACCCTTCTTCTGTCCAGACTTTGATGGACAGATGAAAACAGGAAGAAGAAATAACCAAAACCACCAATTAAAGACAAGACAAAGAAAATGACCACCTAAGATGTAACTGAATACACAAAGAAAATGACCATCTTAGATGTAGCTGAATACACAAAGGGAAGTCTAAACTGAGGAAAGTATCAAAATAAATGGTTTCATTACAGTAATAGTGAGTAAGTTCAAGCATGGAGCTATTTTTATCTCAGTTAATAGCTTCATGGTTAAAGAGACAAGGTAATATCATTTGAGTCAGGATTTTAAAGACTTAACAAATAAAAATTAGCAATCAACATAAGAAGATGGAAAATACTTATTTTAGTTTAGAAATGGCATAGAGCTTAAAAATACACTTGCAGCACATTTTTTGCAAACTTGAGAAAACACAAATGGCAAACCATAGGCAAAAAGAAATACTTATTTCAAAGCCCACATGAAAAAGCAACATGCAATTAAAAAAAAAAAAAACTAAATATGCTCAAATCACACATTTTGGTATGATATGATCAAAACAAGAAAAACAACATTTTCCAACCTCTTACATTACAAGCTCTAAAACATGCAAAGCCAAGTTATTGTAGTGTTAGGTGTTATATCTTACAAGACTCCAAACTGTATTATTAAAGGTTTTAAAGTTAGGGTTTTCTCTTACCAAAGGTTAATCTAAAAACAATTTAAACTACTGTGTTTGGAGCCTTTGAATCAAGTATCTATGAAATATCCCAGTCAGGAGATGGTTACCCAGGGTGATATTAAACATACATGTACATAGATACAGTTTGCATACATATACATAGATACAGTTTACATACATATACATAGATACAGTTTACATACATATACATAGATACAGTTTACATACATATACATAGATACAGTTTACATACATATACATAGATACAGTTTACATACATATACATAGATACAGTTTACATACATATACATCAATACAGTTCCGTAAGGAACTTCAAAGCCATCCAAAAGTGGGTAAAGCATTATTTTTACCATAGAGCCTTTTATCACATTGCAGGACATTAAATCATTGCTTTTACCATAGAGCCTGCTATTACATTGCAGAACATTAAAGCATTATTTTTACCATAGAGCCTTTTATTGCACTGCAGGACATTAAAGCATTGTTTTGACCATAGAGCCTATTATCGTATTGCAGAACATTAAAGTATTATTTTTACCATAGAGACTTTTATACCATACAGCTAGCTGCACTCCATGTATTTCCATAATTGCAGCTTTTTCGGAATATTTTTGTGAAACAAGTGAACCAGGCTTGAATATTACTGTTCATGCCATTAAAGTAATCAATGAATGCACTACTTAAGCAGTCAGCATTTCATTCTTATGCTTTCTTGGATCGATGTGAAAAATGAGTTGATCAATGTGATCCAAGTAGCACAGCTTGTTTGGTCAGAGCATTCTCATCTAATAGTAATGTTTAATACATGGCTAAAGTTCAAGTAGCTAGTGAGAGCAAACCTTTTGGAAAAAACATAATGGAAAAACCTCATTGAAAGACCTCATAGAAAGACCTCATTAAAAGACCTCATTAAAAAACCTCATTGAAAGACCTCATTAAAAGACCTCATTGAAAGACCTCATTGAAAACCTAATAGAAAGACCTCATTGAAAGACCTTATTTGAAAGACCTCATTGAAAGACCTCATTGAAAGACCTCATTGAAAGACCTCATTGAAAGACCTCATTGAAAGACCGCATTGAAAGATCTCATTGAAAGATCTCATTGAAAGACCTGAGTTGGGTGTGAAGAGGCTGATTTCGAATGGTGTTCATTATTATTCCTTAAACCTAATTCTTCACTTTCTGAAATAATTAAGAAAAGTTATAATTTACTAGGTTGCTTTAAATCATGGTGTAGCATAAAGGTAGCTCCTGTAAAAATTACCAAGGACCACACACTTCCTGTCTATTTGAGCAACATAGGTCACCTAAGGCAGCGTGGTATTTATGCTAGCCTAACTTCTCGATCTGCACTTGCATGTAAGGTTGTCGTAAATTTCCGATCTGCAATTGCAAGGAAGGTTGTCTTTACTCCCCGATCTGCAATTGCAAGTAAGGTTGTCCTAACTGCCTGATCTGCAATTGCAAGTAAGGTTCGCCTAACTGCCCGATACGCAATTGCAAGTGAGGTTGGCCTAACCACCCGCTCTGCAATTGCAAGTAAGGTTGGCCTAACCACCCGATCTGCAATTGCAAGTAAGATTGGCCTAACTGCCTGATCTGCAATTGCAAGTAAGGTTCGCCTAACTGCCCGATACGCAATTGCAAGTGAGGTTGGCCTAACCACCCGCTCTGCAATTGCAAGTAAGGTTGGCCTAACCACCCGATCTGCAATTGCAAGTAAGGTTGGCCTAACCACCCAAACTGCAATAACAAGTAAGGTTGGCCTAACTACCCGATCTGCAATTGCAAGTAAGGTTGGCCTTACTACCCGATCTGCAATTGCAAGTAAGGTTGGCCTAACTACCCGACCTGCAATTGCAAGTGAGGTTGGCCAAACTACCCGATCTGCAATTGCAAGTAAGGTTGGCTTAACTACCCGACCTGCAATTGCAAGTGAGCTTGGCCAAACTACCCGATCTGCAATTGCAAGTAAGGTTGGCTTTGTTATTAATTCTAGAGGCTGAACATGTAATAAACTTTTGTTCATTTGATTTGAGAGATTCAGAAATGATATGTGTTGTGTGTCTTATCATGCTCTGCAAGTTATTTGACATTTTATAGCTACGAAATTTACCATTGCATGGTACAAGATTTCCCCAATATATAATTTGATATGGTACACACACATGCAGAGCTGAATTACGAAATTATTTCATTGGTATTAGTATTATTTATTTGTATTATTTGATTTATTAATATTATTTAGATATATATATATACATATATATATATATATATATATATCTATATATATATATCTATATATATATATATCATTAATTTAATCTTTTTTGTCATTGCAACAAAGTTTGTAACTCTTTTATTCATTTTAATCTCAAATATCAAAAAAAAGAAAGTACTATTACGTTTGATTTTGTACTTAACACATGGCTGCATGTGGTGTATGGATTGTTTAATGATACATGTTTATGTTTTATGCATGTTTTAATTAAATTTATGAAAACTGATGATTTGGTGTGTTCTGAATTTTCAGTGTTTTGCTATTTATTAGATTTCATTATCTTAAGATACATTCATCACACTTTACCTTTGTATGAAAAATTGGGCAAACAACAAGCGATGTAAAGGGCTTGATAAAATTGTGTGCCTGGCCACCCAGGATAAGTCGAAGTGAACAAGTGAACAATCATGTGTTGAGAGCAGCGTGACTCTCAAACTTTTCTTTCTGATTATTCTACCACGCACTTTCCACCTAATCTTTTGCACCATCAATTTCCCGGATTTCCTCTCTGTGTATGGGTGTCTGTTTTCAGTAGGATCTTTCCTTTTTATTGTTTCCCTCCCATTGTGACCAAGCCTTCACGCCCGTTCGGTACCTATACAGTAGGTCTCGTATAGTAGTTCCACGATTTTCTTCTTGTTGCCTTCGGTCTTCCAGCCCTTATTGTTGTTGTTTTTTTTTTTTTTTTTTTTTTTAACATGACCAAACGCTTCTGCCTTGACCTTGAATCTCTCTATCTTTTTCTCTCCCATCCCCATGACCTACCTGCTACCTCCATTGACCATTCCTCAGCCCCAGTGCCCCAAATTTGAATTATTCAGGCCACCAACATACCAGACAGTTTCAAAAGAGTTTCCCCCTTCCTCATACACAAGGTGACCCACGGCCTTGTTGGTACCCTCCCCAAGGTTTCTACCCTCGGGTCCGGCGATCTCCTGGTGCACTGCACCAGGGACACTCGAGCCACTGCCCTCCTCACCACCAACACCGTAGCTAATACTGGTATCGATGTAACAGTCGCTCCCCACTGTTTCCTGAACTCCAGCAAAGGCGTCATCAGAACCACAGACATTGCCGACTTGACCAATGAAGGCCTCGTTGGGGAACTTGCCAGCCAACATGTGAGTGAGGCCCGTCATCTCGTCCTCAAGGGAGATGGTTCTGAAACACCCACCAATACTATCTTACTAAATTTTGCCACACTAACTCTTTCCCTCCCACATCACTGCCGGCTATCTGAGAATCCCAGTCGCCCCCTACATTTCCGATCCTCCCTATTGTCATAAGTGCCAGAGGTATTGTCATGGGAAAAACTCTTGCCGCAGCCAAGCACCCTGTGGCAACTGGAGCCCCGGTCCATGACAGCATTTCCTGCACCAACACCTTACACTGCACCAATTGTGACAGTAATCGCCCAGCCAACATTCTCAAAAGACTGGCTTCAGGAAAAACAGGTAACAAAACTGAAAACCCTTAATCCCAACACCAGTCACCCGGAGGCCAGAAAGCAATTCCTCGCTTCCTCCACACCGAACCTTCCTACGCCAGAACATTCTCCTCAAACACCAATACCCCCTTCCACTCCCCACCACAACTTAAAGTAAAACTGACTCACATGCCCAAACCAAACTCACCTGGCCATCCAAACCCACATGTATGACACTGAAGAGAGCATGGATTGTTCGATTACCGAACATACTTCTCGTCCAATTTTCAAAAACAACCGCTCTTAAAGAAACGGGGACAAATCCAAAGAAAAAACAAGATCTTCCTCCAGATAACCCCTTGCCCCCTTATGGCGTGCAACACAAACAATTACAATAACACTCACAACAGTATACAATGTAATATCATGAGCCTTAAGGCCAATTCGGAAAAAATTGGAAATTTTGGCCACCGTCTTCTACCTAAAATAAACCTTGAAAAGTACTGACCATTATTCCCTAAATAGTTTTTCTTGCTACGTACCATAAACATCAAGAGGACGCCAACATTGCGTGATGGGGGCGGGGGCGTATCCATTATCGTTAGACACTGTATCCCTCACAGCCCTATTCATGTGAATACCAACCTTCAGGCCATCTGTGTCTCTATCTCCCTCCACAAAACCTTGACTCTTTGCAATGTCTTCCCTAACGCCAATGTTCAGCCAACCAGCCGTAACAACCTCATCTATCAGCTCCCCTCCCCTTGTATCCTTCTTGGTGACTTCAACGCCCACAATCTCATGTGGGGCTCCAATACCACCACCCCCCAGAGGCAAGCTCGTCGAAAGGCTCCCTCGCTCGTATTGACCTGTGTATCTGTTTCTCTAACCTCCTTGATTTTAGCTGAAAGATCAGTTAACCTCTGTGTTAGTGACCATCACCCTCTCCTTATTCACTCCAACCCTGAAAACCCCCATCCTGTGCAACTCTCACCTCTTCCCCATCTCCTCGAGGGTGAGGGTCCCATGTCAAACGTTAGTAACATCCTCATCAACATCGCCACCTGCTCCATTCTCAAAAAACCCTAACCACCCTCCCCCAACCCCTGGTAAACGATGACTACAAAATCGCTATCAAGAACAGGAAAAAAGTCATCAGGAACTTCAAAACAAGCCCGACCACCCACAATCTCGACCCCTTTCGCATCAGCAGTGCCAAAGCCAGGAGCACTGTCAAGGACAGTAAAAAAAAACATTTGGAACAACTTCATCTCTTCTCTCACCACCACCAAGAAAATTTGGAATATGGTTAATAGCTTCCACCGCATGATGGGAAAGTCTCCCATCTCTCCGGGAATGGTAACCTCATCGGGAAAAAGGATATCGCCAATCCGCCTCGCCGCCTCTTTCAGCATTATCTCGGCCAACTACCCCAATGTTTTCCAAATCAAACAAGCTCGCGGCGAAACCTGGAGTATTACCTTTGCCTCTGACAACTCCGAGAGCTACAAC